>JADRCD010105617.1:3875-14298 GCA_019843815.1 Montemys delectorum | reverse complement strand
TAGGTTCCAATGTTTAGGGCAGCTACTGAGTCATATTTTTTAAAAAATTCAAGTACAGTAGGTTCTAGGAGGTAGTATGGTATAATGGTATTGTGGAGACAACTAGCTGCCAGGGAAATGGCACACTTTTCTCTTCTTTCTGAGTTCATGCCACCCTTGCAACTAGGCATGGCCCTAAGGTAAGTTCTAGCTGAAGGAATGTGGATAGATGTCATATGTTTGTTCACTCCAGGCCTGTCCTATACAATTCTTCCTTATCTTGCCTGCCAGGACATTTTCTCTATTGATGGCAAACACACAGGCATCCCTAGCATTATTTTAATAGCCACAACTTGAAAATAGTATATTTTTATAAGCCTAGATCCAAAAATAATTTAATGAATGAAGACCATTCCAGCAACCTGTTATCCTACTTGGTACTGCTACACACAAAGAATACATATTTGTCTTGTTCCAGATCCCTTACACATTTGGAGGAACTTTCTTTGTATAGTGTCTCACCATAACTAATACAAAAACCAATGGGACTAACCTCACCCTATGACTATTTCCTTGAACTTTTTTTTTTTTTCGCCAAGCTGAAAAATAGCAAGTTTATTCTACATTTTGAATGTTCATCAGAATTTGAAATATATAAACTTGACTTTCTAAAAAGGTATTTCTGTACATGTGTTGAGTATATATTTGTTTTCCATTTAAAATTCATAGGGAGTGCTATTTATAAATATTTGGAAGAGAACTTGGCTTTGAGTATATCATTCATCTAATAATGAATGGTGAAGATACTGCCGAAATTATGCTGTCACCTTACTGTGCTTACTATAGCATGTGCTTGCTCAGTCATGGCGCTATAAGGTACAGACTATTCAGACAGAGTGAGCCATTCGATGTTTGCATACAGGGAAACTGAATGAACTCTAAAAACAGCATGTCAAATTGCCTCTGCTCTTTACATGGAGTGAGCTTCCTCCAGCCTCTTGGGATCAAGGCTGTATTTTTGCTCATTCTTGCATTTAGAATTTCACTGTAGAAGCAACATGGCAGTGGCATCTTCCACCTTGATCCTAGGATCACTAGAAATCTCCTCACTCTTACTTTCCCTATGTTCAATGGGAAAAGGTATTCCTCTCCAATGAGCTACAGAGTAGATTGTAGGTCTGTCTCTGAACTCTGGCTACAGCTATGATATTTTTTTTAATTAATTTTTATTGCATTATGATGAGAAAAGTTACATGATTTCAATTTGCCTGAATTTGTTAACATTTTAAAACATATTTTAAGTAAATAGAATTGAATCACATTCTTGTTTCCCTTTTGTACCCCAACTCCTCCCAGAGACCCCCTCTTCAATACCTACATTATCTTTTTTGTCATATTCATTAAAATTTATAAAATATTATAATAAAAATGAGTATTATAAAAGTTGTTTGATATAAAACAATCAATTTAACAGTGTTATGAAGATGCTTGTCTACAGCAGTACTGCAAAAACATATGCTTTTCTCACTATAAATTTCAAATAACTCCAAACATATTAACTGTATATTTCAGAACAATACATCACTACTAGTATTTTCTTAAATGAACATAAATATGTAAAGTCTTTTTGTTTGTTTGTTTTGTATTTAGTAGAGTTTAAAACCTTGGCTCTATCTGTGGTACAAGCCCAAAATAAGAACAATTTTTAGACGTTGGATTTCATTGTAATAAGGCTGTACTTCAATGACCCTCCAATCACTGAAGGATTTTATCTCTATCATAGCTAAGCTGAGAGTTGACAGTTCTGCTGTGCCAAGGAATGAATTGTAGACACGATTTTTAGATACAGACTTCCTGCTATGCTCAAAAAGCTATTTGACTTGAGTGTGTGACTTTATTCTCAGCCCACAGAGAACAGGTTACATTCACTTAAGAAATGGTGTATGTATTAAGATGGTCTATCCATAAAGTCATTCACCAACTGTTTCAATGAACAATGGTTCTGCATGGAAGGTGGTACAGACATTAGGTGAGGATAAGAATCTGGTTCATTGGCTGTGATGATTTTGAAAAGCATTCATCTCAGAGAAAGAGTAACTTATAAAGTCCTCTTCTTCAAACTTGATTCAAGAGCTAGAAACGTCAAGCAAAGCATTCAGTCTCACTCTTTGTTGTTCTCTTTCCTACAAGCCACCTCCCAAGTTAATTGTCTATGTTTCCCTTGGGTATATAAATACTTTTGAAATATATAAGCTGTTCTAAAAACCATAGTATAGGGTAAAAACATGAAATAAACAATACTAATAGAGAGGCTGAGATAGGAGAAGCAAGATTTCAAGACCCTTACGTTGTACACAGCAAACACTGTCACAAACAAGCTGAAAGTATATATAGATTGTACAATATTGGATCTATTTCTCCAATTACCAAATTAGAGAGACCATTGGCAATCAACAAATTTCTAATTCCTCATATTTTTGGATTTCAGTCGCTTAGGATATGTAGATAATATTAATTTTCATATTAAGATATTAAGAAAAGGTAATTGTCACTTCCTTATGTTTTTGTTGTATGAGGTGGAATTGGATTTGTGTGGATTTGTTGAAAGATTACTTTCTTGCTTCTTCTAAGGTGTAATTTTGCTCCTTATGTTGATATTTTCCATCTATTATCCTTTGGAGGGCTGGATTTGTGGAAAGATATTGTGTAAATTTTGTTTTGTCATAAAATATCTTGTTTTCTCCATCTATGGTAATTGAGAGTTTTCCTGGGTATAGTAACCTGGGCTGGTATTTGTGTTCTTGTAGGGTCTGTATGACATCTGCCCAGGATCTTCTAGCTTTCATAGTCTCTGGTGAGAAGTTCGCCGTAATTCTGATAGGTCTGCCTTTATATGTTACTTGCCTTTTTCCCCTTACTGTTTTAAAAATCTTTTTTTGTTTAGTGCACTTGATGTTTTTATTAATATGTGATGGGAGGAATTTCTTTTCTGGTCTAGTCTATTTGGAGTTCTGTAGGCTTCTTGTATGTTCATGAGCATCTCTTTCTTTAGGTTAGGGAAGTTTTCTTCTATAATTTTGTTAAAGATATTTACTGGCCCATCACATTGGGAGTCTTCACTCTCTTCTATACCTATTATCCTTAGGTTTGGTCTTCTCATTGCATCCTGGATTTCCTGGATGTTTTGGGTTAGGAGCTTTTTGCTTTTTGCATTTTCTTTGACTGTTGTGTCAATGTTTTCTATGGTGTCTTCTGCCCCTGAGATTCTCTCTTCTATCTCTTGTATTCTGTTGGTGATGCTTGCATCTATGACTCCTGATTTCTTTCCTAGGTTTTGTATCTTCAGGGTTGTCTCTCTTTCTGATTTCTTTATTGTTTCTATTTCCATTTTTAGATTCTGGATAGTTTTGCTCTTTCCTTCACCTGTTTGATTGTGTTTTCCTGTAGTTCTTTAAGGGATTTTTGTGTTTCCTCTTTAAGAGCTTCTAGCTGTTTACCTGTGTTCTCCTGTATTTCTTTGGGGGTGCTATTTATGACTTTCTTAATAAGTCATATGACTTTCATGATAAGTGATTTTATATCTGAATCTTGCACTTCTGGTGTGATGGTGTGTACAGGACTGGCTATGGTGGGAGAATTGGGTTCTGATGATGCCAAGTGATCTTGGCTTGTGTTGTTTATTTTCTTATGCTTGCCCCCTGCCATCTAGTTATCTCTAGGGCTGCCTGCCCTTGCTAATTCTGACTGGAGTCAGTCCTTCCTGTGATCCTGGTTGTATCAGAACTCCTCAGAGTCAGGCAGTCTCTGTGACCCTGTGATTTTGGGATCCTGTGACCTTGAGCTTGTTAGAGCACCTGGGAGTGCAGCAGCTTCCTCTGAGTGTTGTGGACTGGCTGTAGAGCTTGTGCCCAAGGTCTGCTCAGGATACCAGCCCAGAGAGACCAGAAGGAACCTGGGCCACTCTGCTGGTGGAGTTCCTGTGTGCCTGGTCCAGCAGGTCCCAGTTACTGCCGGTGTTGGGACAGATGTTGGGTCCTGAGAGTTTCAGAGCACCTGGGAATGGAGCTTCCTCTGGGTGTTGTGGGACTGGCTGCAGAGCTTGTGCCCAAAGTCCGCTCAGGACACCAGCCCAGAGAGACCAGTCCTTGAACTTTTTAAAGAAGAGTATTTGTCACCATTAATTTCACAAGCATAAGGAGCCTATTGACCATATCTATTCAGAAAGGCATAACTTTGAAATGGGCCAACAGAAGGAGCTTACTACCCTCACCCCAAAGTGCCCCAAGCATGTATCATCTGAACGGAGTGGGTTGATTTCTCTCTGACTCGTGAGCTCAGATTTATTCAGAGAGTAAAGCTGATTCCAGGGAGTTGGAAATAAGATAATGGAGAACAAAGTTGGTCACCCACCCTGATGGTACAGACGTTTAATAAGTCATCATGGATGGAACTCACTCCCCTGTGGGGTAGGGATGACTAGGTGGAACTTTCCAGCCCCATTAACTGAACTAGCTGGTTAGTTTTTACAGAAATTTAAAAGTCATCCTAGACCTATCCACATGTGAGTGCCTGCATTATCCATTTGCAGGACGCTTTGTGCATATTCATGCCCCTCCCCAGAATACTGATTCTTTGCACCTTCTAATATTCAGGTTGTTTTATCTACTATAAGAAGTTTATGATCCTTCACAATAGGTTGGCTTCTCTCTTGATTTCCAGGCTTCCATGACCATATTTCCATGTATTAGTCAGTTTTGCCTTTATTTTCTGTTACCTTTGTCATCAGAACATGCCTAGAGGATGGTGGCTGTGTCCTTTCTCTTGCCAACTGCTTCATGTGATGGTCCTCACCGTCATGTGTCAAGCAAGAAATGGATGTTAATGAATTCATCATCATACATCATCTTTTAGACCATATAGGCCGAACAACAGACAAGTCAGCTGGCATTTCAATCCCCAATTAGTATGTCATGACGTATAGAGTTAGAACCTATATTTCACCATCCACCTCCTTCCTGGGTATGTGACTTCATCCTTTTAGCAGCTCAATAATAGTTCTCTTGCTTCTGCTTTATTTCCCAGGATAAAGACAGATCACAAAAAAAACACAAAAGGGTTAAATATGTAACAATCTGTTTGACATGAAAAGAAAAAGATATGAAGAAATTTTAATAAAAATACAACCCTACCAGGACTTGGACTCATTACCTCTGCAATATAAGGAAGACACCAGGCGATGTGAATTTACAGGTGTTAATTAGCCAACAGAGGACTCCTCAATTGTTCCCAGAATACCACACAAGCATAGAGAAATAGAAAAATTCAATCAAAGAATGTTCTCTGCCTCACAGGAAGGACTGCATGCATGCTCAATGTCATGCAAATCAGGTTTAATTTACTGCGTGTTTTTCTGCCTCTACCAAATTTGTCGAAGAAAATGGATCTTTCTCTTCTTATAGTTGTAAATTCCTACATCATCGGAGCTTACTGAGATCAAGATGCTATTTCCCAACCAGTGCTTAAATAAGAACAGAAGAAACCCTATATGCAAAAATCACTACATATCTATTCCCAAGGGCAGCATTAATTGGGAATATTCCTCCCTGCTCTGGGGAGTGGGGTCTATTTTAGTAACAGGTATACAGGTAGGACTATATTTTGAACCAGACTACTTACTCTGCTAGGAATTCCTCTTCCTTTCTAGAGAGCTGGGAATTAACTATTTTAATTGTTTGCACGAGAGTGACTTGGAATATGTCCCTGCTGTCACAATTAATTAAACTGCATTCACTATTAAGCCTAAGTAACACTTTGGGGACCCTATCTGCACAGCATCAAGCATCCAGTGTAATGCCCGCCCCAAACCCTCCCCGTCATGATCTGTTTTCATGGAGAATTGTAGACACAGACACAGGCATGTTGAGTCTCTCCATGCAGTTATGAGGATGCAGCCACATCATTTTCTCATTCGGAACGTCACTAGGAGAACCCCTGCTATTCCCCTAGATCGTGTTGTTCCAGGCACTTGGAGAGACCTGCAGATGTAGACTTATCACAGGCCATTACAGCTACCCTTTCAGCCAGCACCTCCAATTGGGGAATGCTAACGTTCGTAAAGCTCTACGGGAGTCACTTCAGAAATATTGTTGTTCACTGAGTGAGTCCTCAGACCTCACCTATGAGGTGAGTGTATGTATGCATCCCGCTAACAGAGAAGGAAACTGAGGCACAAAGATGTTTAGTCACCTCCCTGCTATGCTTTGGTCAATTGAACAGCAGAGATGGGGTCCATTCAGTCTGCTTTGAAAGTAGTTGCCCTAAATCATGACTCTGTGCTCCCTCCTATGAAATCTTTTTTTTTTTTTTTTTAAATAAAAAGGCAGGCATGGGGAGGGGGGAGACAAAAGGGGTTTGTTCTTGTTTTTGTTTGTTTGTTGTTTTTTTGGAGGGGAACCTGGGAAAGGAGAAATTTACATGTAAATAAAGAAAATACCTAAAAAAAAAAAAAAAAAGAATACAAGGAACAGACATGGTTTTCCAGTCAGACATTGACCACTGATTGTCTTCCAGTATACCTCAAAATGAATCTCCAAGCCATGTGACATTCATGAAGCTCCTGTAGATGTTGCACACTTGTGGCAAGAACACAACATTTATGTTCTGCCTTGTGTTAATGCTTCATGAAGCCCAGACATTGTCTCATAGTGCCTTATTCTAGAGTAGTCACATCCATGTGTATCTTTTATTCTACATTGTCCGGACTGTCTTCTTGCATTGATGTGTGTGATAGAGATGGGGAGGATTCATCAGTTTCCATGGGTCCTGGGCACAGCTCAAATGATCCATTTCTTAAAGGCTCTTGATGTGAGTTATGATACTCAGTATTAGGGAAAGTCATGTGGTTAGTATCGGTGGAGGCCTAAGAAGCTGCCAAGATACCCACCCTGGACCACAGGGAGGTCCAGCCTCCAGCAGCTGATGAAACCAGGAAGACCGTGAGTCTCCGAGTTCATACTACATGTTCTGATTGAGCTCTGGCTCAACTGGAGAGAAAGCAAGATCCTACATTGGCACACTGATGTTGCCCAGTTAGGTTCTCTTCACAACTGTGTCAGATTAGTCAGGTCCTAGGCTGGAAGCATAAGGATCACTCTGTATAGATCAATTCAATCGCAGCAGTTTTTGCTTAGCACAGCAGCAACAACCTTTTAAGCTTTGAGAATGAGAAGAGAGATCCTACCAATTTATTTCATTAAATCAGCATAAAGCACCTGTGGAATAACGAGCATGTAGACACATGTTAAGATGCAAAGGCTGGCAGACGACACAGCCAGAGCTGAGGGGATGACAAGCCATGGTCAGCACGTGCACGTGGGTTTATGGTGCTGCCTCCTGCACTGCTGTCTCTTGGTGTGAAAACGAACATGAATTTATACTGCTTCACAACCGTAGGTCATTATCAAACTAGTAATAAAATACAATTAGAGCTTAATGAAAATTTATTAAGTCCTCATGTGTGTTCTCTTAATGCTGGAGTAGATACAGAGATTGGGTAAACAGAGATTTTTATCCTCAAGGACATTTTTATTAATTCACAAACTATTTTTAAGCACTGGAATGTGTTCACCAGAAACACTTTGGTGTTCAAAGAAGAACGAACTCCCTGTTCCCCGAGAATTTACATTCTATCTAAGGAAGAGACCAATAAATGGAATCTTGAAAAGTTATGAGTGTGAAAATTGAGTGAGTGGCTTAGAGGGATAGATATGTGCTTGAGATTGATGCTTTTAAATGATACTTTTAAAGGAGATATTGGGGGGAGGAGGAGATGGACATCCTAAGAGGGTTAGGCTGAGTCACATGTAAGAGAAAAGAGATCATCCAGCCCCAGCCCACGCAAAAGCCTTGAAGAAAGAGTACCCAAAGGATGTTCAAAGAATAAGAGGAAAGCCCATGTGATAGGACCGTGGTGACTGTGTTAGTTCCTGTTAGCATTTACATAAAAACAATGTTTGATAATTCAGTCTAGAATTAAGCTCAACCTCAAAAAAGAGCAACCACACAACTCTAAAAGCTAGAGTGTCCTATTAAAAAGTTGTTCTGTTGAGAAATAGTCTCCTGTGCCAATGCGCTCCCCACTTGCTCTTTTATCAGATTCAGTGTATCTGGTTTTATGTTGAGGTCTTCGATCCACTTGGACTTGAGTTTTCTGTAGGATGATAAGTATGGATCCATTTGCATTCTTCTACATGCAGATATCCAGTTTGACCGGCACCATTTTTTGAAGTTGCTGTCTTTTGTCCAGTGTGTATTTTTAGCTTCTTCATGAAAAATCAGATGTCTATAGATGTGTAGATTTATGTCTGGGTCTTCAATTTTATTCCATTGAACAATGTATCCATTTTTATGCCAATACTGTGAAGTTTTTTTTTTTTAATTACTATAGCTCTGTAGTACAACTTGAAATCAGGAATGGTGATAGCTCCTACAGTTCTTTTATTCTTCAGAATTGTTTTAGCTATCCTGTTTTTTTTTCTTGCTTTTCCATATGAAATTGAAAATTGTCCTTCCTATGTCTGTAAAGAATTCTCTGCTCTGTTTTCCTGGCTGATCCAATCCCTCATGATAGTCCCTAGTACTGCAATAGAACACCAGGTGCAGGCTCCCTCCACCCCCCATCTTTATCCCTTCTGTGGATCCCACTAACTATCTCCTATTGACCTCCCCAAAACCAGCACCTAGACTCTATAATCACACCAAACCCAGATGCCTAGATACCAGCATGAAACACAATCAATAACAGCCAGGATTGTATGCCTCCCCTAGAGCCCAGTTATCCTACCATAGGAGGCCCTGAATATTCTATTCTAGCATAAGTAAAAGATCTTAAAATACTTATATGAAGACGATAGAGGTCTTTAAAGAGGAAATAAATAAACCTCTTAATGAAATCCAGAGAAACACAAATAAACAATTGAAGAAAGTGAATAAATCCTTTAAAGAACGCCAGGAAAAAAAAACACAGTTGAAGGAAATGAATAAAATCATTCAAGACATGAAAATGGAAATAGAAGCAATAAGAAGACAAACTGAAGGAATTCTGGGAATAAAAGGCTTAGAAATTTGAACAGGAACTTCAAAGGTAAGCTTCACCAACAGAACATAAGAGATGGAAGAGAGAATCTCAGGCATTGAAGACACAAATAGAAGAAATGGATACACTGGTAAAAAATGTTAAATCTAAAAAATTTTTGACACAAAACATTCAGGAAATCTAGTTACACTTAAAAACACCAAATGTATGAATAATAGGAATAGAAGAAGGAGAAAAAAACAGGTCAAAGTCACAGAAATTATTTTCAACAAAATCGTAGAAGAAAATGTCCTTAACCTAATGAAAGTTATGTGTATAAAGGCACAAGAAGCAAACAGAACACCAAAGAGATTGGACTAGAAAAGAAAAATCCTCTAATCACATAATAATCAAAACAGTAAACAGATAACCAAGAAAAAATATTAAAAGTTGCAAAGAAAAGGGGCCAAGTAACATATAAAGGTAGATCTATTAGAATTATACCTGACCAAAAGCCAGAAGTACATGAAAAGATGTGCTACAAACCATAAGAGACTGCATACCATCTCAGATTACTATACCCAGTAAAACTTTCAATCATAATAAATGGAGAAAGAAGATATTCTACAATAAAGTCAAATTTAAACAATATCTATCTACAAATCTGGCCCTACAGAAGGTGACAGAGTCTTATCATTTTCAAGTCTAATTTATCCGAAACTGATCAGCAGCTAATGATGCTCCAAAGAACAGAGGGCTAGCCAGGTACCGGGCAGAAGAACACCTGTGGTTTAGTGTCTCCCTTCAGACTAGCACTTGCCTATTCCTTACTATATGTCAGGAGTTGTTTGCTTCCATTATTCTCTTTGGACACAAACTAGGTCTGATGCTGGTCACAAGCTTCTGAGGTTCACTTAAGGACCCTTCCTAGGAGTCTTCACAAGATGGGAGATCTCTCTGTAAGATAATAAGTTAAAGAAGACATATAACAGTGGGTGAGAGATGAGAAACCCTCCCCCACAGGTCTTATTGCTATCCCCAGGCAGAATGTTGACAACTTCAAGAACACATGGGAAACACTTTTGGGCACCTACTGTCTCAGCAATAGCTCTTTGAGGAGGGGCAGGGCATCAGTTTGATTCTTCTAGATGGGCTTTATGGTGATGGGAGGACTATGAGCTACAGAGAGAGAGAGGGAGAGAAGAAGAAGAAGAAGAAGAAGAAGAAGAAGAAGAAGAAGAAGAAGAAGAAGAAGAAGAAGAAGAAGAAGAAGAAGAAGAAGAAAAAGAAGAAGAAGGAGGAGGAGGAGGAGGAGGAGGAAGATGAGGAGGAAGAGGAGGAAGAGGAGGAGGAAGAGGAGGAGGAAGAGGA
>JADRCD010105614.1:0-15898 GCA_019843815.1 Montemys delectorum | reverse complement strand
TCTCTCTCTCTCTCTCTCTCTCTCTCTCTCTCTCTCTCTCTCTCTCTGCAGCTAAGGCCTGTGGTGGGGTACTTTAGACAAAAAGGAGGCAATGTATAAATGAGATATTTTATTATAGGAAAGAGAAAATAGGCCTGTCAAGTAGAGAGAAAGAAAGGACAGGAAGGAGAGAAGAAGAGAATGAGAGAGAGAGAGAGAGAGAGAGAGAGAGAGAGAGAGAGAGAGGAAAGAAAGGAAACAAGAGAGCAAGAAGGCAAGAGAAGAGAACAAAGATGAGGAAAGAGAGTAAGAAGGCAAGAGAGGAGACAGAGAGCAAGAGAAGGAGGAGGGGGCAAACAGTCCTTTATATGGTATCAGGCCTGGCTATCTGTCTTTGGGGTGAAGCATACTTGGCTGTGGTCAGATGACTGTGGGTAGGGTCTGGCTAGAATGCTGGGAGCTTGGGGTATTATCTGCCTGATAGAGCACACATCTCCTGTGGGGCAGCTGTGAGAGGTTGTGACTGAAACATGAGCCAAAAACTGAGAAGTTATAGCCAAACCCCTTCCACACTCTGCAGGCAGAAACTGCCCAATGAGGCTCCAGGGTTCAAGGCTTATTACTTGACTGAGCCTAAGTTGCCTGAACAGACCACTGCCCTACACTGGGTTTTTTGTTATTCCAAATGTATTTGCAAATTGCTCTTTCTAATTGTATGAAGTATTGAGTTTCAATTTTGATGGAGACTTCATTGAATATCTCTTGTGGGAAATATTAAAAATGACCACCCCTAAATCTCTCCTGCCCTGCAAGACCACCACTCAAGTACCAGTACTTATCAGCCTCAACACTATGTTCTAGTGGGGTCCTGCTATTCTCCCTGATAGCAAGATCATCTTGCTTACATGCAATGCCCCCAACACTGCACAATCACTCATCAAGCACCTAGTTACCCTGTAGAAACATGACTCTCTCTTTTTTTATTAGATATTTTCTTATTTACAATATCTCCTTTCCCAGGTTCCCCTCCAAAAAAAACAAAAACAAAAAACAAAAAAACAAAAAAACCAAAAACCAAAAACCAAAAAACAAAAAACTAAAACAATCCCCTGTTCCCTCCCCCCTCCCCCTGCTCACCATCCAACCCCCTCCTTCTTACTGCCCCTGGCATTCCCCTACACTGGGGCATAGAACCTACACAGGGCCAAGGGCCTCTCCTTCCATTGATGACCAGCTTGGCCATCCTCTGCTCTACACATTCTGCTGGAGCCATGAGTCCCACCATGTGTACTCTTTGGTTGGAGTTTTAGTCCCTGGAAGCTCTGAGGGTACTAGTTAGTTCATATTGTTGATCCTCCTAAGAGGCTACAAACCCTTCAGCTCCTTGGGTCTTTTCTCTAGCTCCTTCATTGGGGACCCTGTACTCAGTCCAGTGGATGGCTATGAGCCTCTACTTCTGTATTAGTCAGGTACTGTCAGAGACTCTCAGGAGACAGCTATATCAGGCTACTGTCAGCTAGCACTAGTTGGCATCCACAATAGTGTCTAGATTTTATGATTGATTATGGGAAGGATTCCCAGGTAGAACAGTCTCTGATGTGTCCTTCTGTTAATCTCTGCTCCACAGTTACCCTCTACAACTCCTTCCATGGGTGTTTTGTTCCCCATTTTAAGAAGGAACTAAGTATCCTCACTTCTGTCTTCCTTCTTCTTGAGTTTCTTATGGTTTGTGGTTTGTACTTTGTGTATTCCAATCTTCTAGGCTAATATCCACTTATCAGAGAATGCATACCATGTGTGTTCTTTTGTGATTGGGTTACCTCACTTGGGATGATATTCTCCAGGTCCATCCATTTCCCCAAGAATTTCATAAATTCATTGTTTTTAATAGCTGAGTAATACTCCATTGTGTAGATGTATCACAGTTTCTGTATCCATTCCTCTGTTGAGGGACATCTGGGTTGTTTCCAGTTTCTGGCTATTATAAACAAGGCTGCTATGAACATAGAGGAGCATGTATACTTATTACATGTTGGAGCATCTTCTGGGTATATGCTCTGGAGTGGTATAGCTGGATCCTCTGGTAATTATCCAATCAGGTTTATATATCAATAAGATCACAATTTACAAGATGCCAATACAATAATTTCAGAGTCAATTGATAAAGATAATGCTTTAACCTAATTATTCTAAATCTTAGCTACTTGTGGCTGTTTAAAACCAAGCTGGGTCAGGATCATCTTCCTGTTCGTCTGCTTCCATGTTGCTTCTCCTGCTTTTCCTTTGACCTCTGACCTAAACTTCTAGCTCCACCTCCCTATTCCTGTCCAATCACAGACCTATTACTGCCTTAATGTGATTGGACAGTGAAAATGCTGCAACAAATCTCTAGATGGCTTTTGGCAATATGACCATTTTTACTATATTACTCCTGCCAATCCATAAGCATAGGCGATCTTTCCATGATTTCTTTTTTGATTTCTCATGATTTCCATGAGATCTTCTTTGATTTCTTTCTTCAGAGGCTTGAAGTTCTAGTCACATAGATCTTTCACTTGCTTGGTTAAAGTCAAAAGAATGTACTTTATATTATTTTTGACTATTGTGAAGGGTCTTGTTTCCCTAATTTCTTTTTTAGGTCTGTTTATCCTTTGAGTAGAGGAAGGCTACTGATATGTTTGCGTTAATTTTATATCCAGCCACTTTGATGAAGTTGTTTATCAGCTGTAGGAGTTCTCTGGTGAAATTTTTGAGGTCATCTATATATGCGATCATATTATCTGCAAACAGTGATATTTTGACTTCTTCCTTTTCAATTTGTGTCCTTTTGACTTCCTTTTATGGTCTAATTGCTCTGGCTAGGACTTTGAGTTCTATAATGTACTCAAAGATATAATGTATACCTATAATATATAAGTAGGAAGAACATTGGCAGCTTTGTCTAGTCCCTGACTTTAGTGGAATTGCTTCAAGTTTCTCTCCATTTAGTTTGATGTTGGCTACTGGTTTGCTGTATATTGTTTTTACTATGTTTATGTAAAGACCTTAAATTCCTGATCTTTTCTAGACTTTTATGATGAAGGGGTATTGAATTTTGTCAAATCCTTTCTCAGCATCTAGTGAAATGATCATGTTTTCTTTTTTTATTTCTTTGAGTTTCTTTTATATAGTAAATTATGTTGATATATTTCCATATATTGAACGTTCCCTGCATCTCTGGGATGAGGCTACTTCGTCATAATAGATGATCATTTTTACGTGTTCTTGGATTTTGGTTTGTGAGAATTTTTTTTCTGTTGTATGTGATTTTTTTTTTATTAGATATTTTCTTTATTTACATGTAAATTTTCCCTTTCCCAGGTTCCCCTCCAAAAAACAAACAAACAAACAAAAACAACAAGAACAAACTCCTTTTGCCTCCCCCCTGCCCATGCCTGCCACCCCACCCTCTCCCACTTATTGGCCCTGGCATTCCCCTACACTGGGGCACAGAACCTTCACAAGGCCGAGGTCCTTTCCTCCTATTGATGATTGAATTTGCAATCCTCTACTATACACATGCTGCCAGAACATTCAGTCCCACCCTGTATAGTCCTTGATTGGTGGTTGGGTCCCTGGGAGCTCTGAGGGTACTAGTTAGTAATTGTTGTTCATCCTAAGGGGCTGCAAACCCTTCAGCTCCATAGAACCTAGAGACATGAACGGTTTGTGAGAATTTTATTGAGTATTTTTGCCTCAATATTCATAAGGGAAATTGGTCTTATGTTCTCTTTATTTGTTCTCTGCATTAAATCTATCTGCTCTGGGCTTTGTTTGTTTGTTTGTTTGTTTGGGGGACTTTTAATGACTGTTTCTAATGTGTTAGTTGTTATGGGACTATTTAGATGGTTTATCTGATCCTGGTTTATCTTTGGTCCCTGATTTCTGTTTAGAAGATTGACCATTTCATCCAGATTGTCAAGTTTTATTGAGTATATGCTTTTGTAGTAGGATATGATGAAATATTTTTTAAAAAATTTCTACAGTTTCTGTTGTTATGTTTCACTTTTCATTTCTGATTTTCTTAATTAGGATACTGTCTCTGTGCCCTCTGGTTAGTCTGACTAAGGTTCATCTATCTTGTTGTGTTTCTCAGTGAACCATCTCCTGTTTTTGTTGATTCTTTGTATAGTTCTTTTTGTTTCTACTTCATTGATTTCAGTCCTTAGTTTGATTATTTCCTGCCATCTATTTCTCTTGGGTATATATGCTTCTTTTTCTTCCAGAGCTTTCAGGTGTGCTGTCAAGCTGCTAGGGTATTCTCTCTCCAGTTTCTTTTTGGAAGCACTTAGAGTCATGAGTGTTTTTCTTAGGACTGTATTCATTGTGTGACATAATTTTAGGAATGCTGTGGCTTCATTTTCATTAAGTTCTAAAATGTCCTTAATTTCTTTTTTTTAATTTCTTTCTTGACCAAATTATCATTGAGGAGAGTGTTGTTCAGCTTCCATGTGTATGTGGGCTTTTTTGTTCTTAAAGTCCAGCCTTAGTCCATGGTGATTTGATAGGATACACAATATTATTTCAATCTTTTTAAATGTTGAGACCTGTTTTTGACGAATTATATGGTCAGTTTTGAAGAAGGTACCATGAGGTGCTGAGAAGAAGGTATATTCTTTTGCTTTAGGGTGAAATACTCTATACATATCTGTTAAATCCATTTGGTTTATACCTTCTGTCAGTTTCAGTGCATCTCTAGTTTCTGTCTCCATGATTGAAGAGAGTGGGGTGTTGAAGTCTCCCACTATTATTGTGTATTGTGCAGTGTGTGCTTTGAGCTTTAGCAAAATTTCTCTTATGAATGTGGGTGCCCTTGAATTTGGAACATAGATGTTCAGAACTAACAGTTAATCTTGGTAGATTTTTCCTTTGATTAGAGTATGAAGTATCCTTCCTTATCTTTTTTTGATAACTTTTGGTTGAATGTTAAATTTATTGGATATTAGATCGCTATCCCAGTTTGATTCCTAGAACCATTTGCTTTGAAAAAAATTTTTCCAGCCTATTATTCGGATGTAGTATCTGTCTTTGTCACTGAGAAGGTGCATTTTCCATATGCAGCAAAATGCTGGGCCCTGTTTACTTATGCAGTCTGTTAGTCTACGACTTTTTATTGGAGAATTGAGTCCATTGATAATAATAGATATTAAGGAAAGGTGATTGTTGCTTCCTGTTATTTTTGCTGTTAGAGGTGAAATTTTGTTTGTGTGGCTACCTTCTTTTGTTTTTGTTGAAAGAAGATTACTTTCTTGATTTTGGAGGGGTGTAGTTTTCCTCCTTGTGTTGGAGTTTTCCATGTATTATCCTTTGTGGGGTTGGATTTGTGAAAGATACTGTGTAAATTTGTTCTTGTCAACTAACACTTGGTCTCTCCATCTATGGTAATTGAGAGTTTTACTGGGTATAGTGGACTGGAATGGCATTTATGTTCTCTTAGTGTCTGTATGACATCAGTCCAAGATCTTCTGGCTTTCATAGTCTCTGGTGAGAAGTCTAGTGTAATTCTGATAGGTCAGCCTTTATATGTTACTTGATCTTTTTCCCTTACTGTTTTTAATATTCTTTCTTTGCTTTGTGCATTTGGTGTTTTGATTATTATGTGACAGGAGGAATTTATTTTCTGGTCCAGTCTATTTGGAGTTCTGTAGGCTTCATGTATGTTCATGGGCATCTATTTCTTTAGTTTAGGGAAGTTTTCTTCTATAATTATGTTGAAGATATTTACTGGCCCTTTAAGTTGGAAATCTCTCTCCTTTATAGCTATTATCCTCAGGTTTAGTCTTCTCACTGTGTTCTGGAATTACTGGATGTTTTGAGTTAGGATCTTTCTGCTTTTTGCATTTTCTTTGACTGTTGTGTCAATGTTTTCTATGGTGTCTTCTGCCCCTGACATTCTCTCTTCTATCTCTTGTATTCTGTTGGTGATACTTGCATCTATGACTCCTGATCTCTTTCCTAGGTTTCTGTCTCCAGGGTTGTCTCCCTTTGTGATTTCTTTATTGTTTCTATTTCCATTTTTAGATTATGTATAGTTTTGTTCAATTCCTTCACCTGTTTGGTTGTGTTTTCCTATAATTCTTAAAGGGATTTTGGGGATTCTTCTTTATGGGCTTCTACCTCATTACCTGTGTTCCCCTGTATTTCTTTTAAGGATTTATTAAGTCCTTCCTAAAGTACTTTATCATCATCATGAGATGTGATTTTAAATCCAAATCTTGTTTTTCAAGTATAATGAGGTATCCAGGACCTGCTGTGGTAGGAGAACTAGGTTCTGATGATGCCTAGTGGCCTTGGTTTGTGTTCCTTAGGTTCTTGCACTTGCCTCTTACCATCTGGTTATCTTGCCTGTTAGTTGGTCTTGCTGCCTCTCAGTGGAGTTTGTCCCTCTTGTGGGCCTGTGAACTTGTGAATTTAGCTGTGTCAATTGACTCCTGGGTAGGATTTCGGTACAGAGGATTGTAAGACAGCCTTAGCTCTAGGGTGCAGACGGAGACTGGAAGGACCCTGTCCCCTGCCTGCTGCTCTGCTGTTCCTGAGCTCTGTGAGCTCCTGGCAGGTACCTCTTTGGACAGTTATTGGACATAAGTGATCTCGCCTCTGAGCTTAGGAGTGAGAACACTCCTGGGAGACCAGCTCTCTCCTGGAAGGTTATAGGTGTGGAGGGCTGTGGGACAGCCTTAGCTCCAGGACACAGCTAAAGGCTGGAAGCCTGAATTTATTTTGTATTGTAAGGATTTTCCATCAACAGTCAGCATCAATTTTTCAGTAAATGTTATCAGATCTCTAAGGGTAACCAATCTCCTGTGTAAATTTTCACTGATATTAGCTTCACAAGTATTTTAAAGAATTTTCCAAAAAAAACAAAAAACCAAAAACCAAAACAAAAAAAAAAAAAACAAAACAAAACTTTCACTGCTTACCTTAGTAAAGATTTTAGTTATATTTTCTTTGGTAAAGGCTCCTATTGCATTTCAAATATTACTCAATTACTTGAGATTTTGACAAACTTTTATGATATAAAGACCCTATTGTAAGACAATATGTTTTTCATTCAAAATATGAATACCACAGGAAATAAATTTATTTTTTTCAGTTCACTAGAATATGAATTATATATGATGATAAGTTAATCTACCTTATATAGAATCTATAATTTGCATGTCAATAATAGATGATTTAGCTAGGGTAATTTTTTTCTTATTAACACATGTATTTTTTTATATAGTAAAATGTATTTAAGCTTATTAAAATGATACTTAAACGGACAGTGATTAATTACTGTGCAGTGATGTGAGGAAATATGCTAAATTTTAATGAGAATAGTCTTTTGTTTTTTCTTTAAGAGAAAGAATTATCACTTTAAAAACATTAATGCATAAAATGAAGTGTGAATTTAATCTTGAACACAATTATGAATACATTTAACCAATTTAACTTCTCTGTTATAGGATATGTATAAATATATTCAACTTCAATACTCCTCACTGTTGTGTGAAATATATAAAAAAGCAAACCTTGCTATGCCTCCTGGGCACCAGTGTTTAGGACAGCCAGGCACTGGATGGCAGGCTAGCCTGTTCTCATCTTTGGAGTCTCTGATCTGGAGCTCCGAAATCTCTCTACCAGGCTTTCTAAGTTCCCAATGACAGGTCATTGCCATGCCTGCCCCACATTTTCAAATTCTCACAGCCTTTTGGAGTGCACTTCTTACAAACCCGTGCTTTGCCTCAGTACTTTTCTCTCTAGAAGGAAAACACCATACAAACTTAATTTATAATCAACAGGTAACTCAATAGCTGGGCGCAACAACTAGCATTCTAATTGTAAGCCATTCTAAGTTAAATCCTCAGGTAGAAGATCCCAACCCCAACGAATCTGCTACCTGAACCAGGAGTCTCCACTACTTACATTTTGGCTCCGTTGCCCCTCCTGTCCAAAAGCCAACTCTCTCTCCTGCCTCCCCTCTTCTCTCCTAACGAGAAGTCCAGCTACTCCTAACCCACTGATTGGCTCCCTGAAATCTTTATTCATTAGGGGAAGGTTCCACTGAAATCACCTGAGTACATGATTCCCTCCTCCTGCAGGTCCTCCTGGGGAAGCAAAATTAGCATCAAAATACAAACAGCACCAGGGCTATCCACAATACCTCACCATCATGTTCATATATTTTTAAGAAATATTTTTGTACTTTGTTTTAAACAAAGAAAATGAATAAAATCACAACAAGTATTTTCCAGTTCTAATGTGTTGTTAAATGTAGAATGTCCAGGGTGTTATGTGTGTGTGGGTGTGTCTGTCTGTGTTTGTTTGTGTGTCTATGTGTGTGTGTGTGTGTGTGTGTGTGTGTGTGTGTGTGTGTATGTGCAAACGTGCACACACTAAGCCTTATCTAGTCCAGGGCCTCTTTGATGGTGACAAATACACTATGACTGAGCCCAAGAAGAGCTCACCCATGGTCTCCTACTATTTCAGATATTCTAGTAGGCCTGTAATACCATGTCTTTCTTAAATTTCAATTTCTGAGAAGCAATGAGTAATTAGCACTAAGATCCTCGAGCACTCATATTCTATAATCTTTTTGGAAATCACTATTTGCATTATGCTATTACTATTTTTATTAAGCTTACCTCTTCCTCAGCTGATTATAACAAAATGCCATGAATTGTGTGTGGCAACAGGGAAGTACCTCACTAGAATTTCGTAGATGTCAGTACCATGTTCTTCACCCTCTAAAACTGTATGCCAAACAATTTTCTCCTCCTTAGGATGTATCTATCTTTCCTGAGGTATTTTGCAATTCAAATGAAAACTGGTTCACACACTGAGGCTAAGCCTCTCTTCACCACGGTCTCAACTTTTCTGTGACAAAGAAAGGTCCTGTCTCACAAATTGGACCCAATTTAAAAAATTGTTCTCAGGCTGATAGGCTACACATGGTCTGAAGGAGGGCAAGCTTACTGGGGTAAGGCTTTTCTAACTCTTTCCTGCCTCTACAAAAAGGCTTATCCACACACTTTTAATTGTAACTATAGCTTGCTATCATTAGATGTATTCTCTCAGCAAGTTTCAACATAGTGCTACTTGGTTTCTCTGTTTGTTCAAATAAACAATGTCAAAAGAGGAACTTTTGGAATTTGATTTGTTTCTTTGTATTTTTTTAATTTACAAAGATACAAAATGTCCAGAAATGTCATTTAAGTATTAAAATAGGATAATTCTGAAATACATCTGTAAATCATCACTACTGTCACCCAGTTTCTGGAAGAGAAGGCTTCCCCACTCTATGAACTCTAAGTTGTGATCTTAAGATGATACAAGGATACCTGCATAGCATATTCAAACATGAGCATCTTAATCTAATCGAAGATCCATTTATTCATTATGTTAGCAGGTAACCAAGTTTACTTTATGCACTTTATGAGAATATATGATGCATACAATATACGTGTTTAGTATAGTATGTGATAGTTTTCAGTATAAATATGAAGTGAGTGTTTGATATTTCTTTCCTATAATCAATTTTTGATAATTGTTCACATATAGGAAATGATTTTTAAAAATTAATAGAATTAGAAATAAACAATCACAAGCTGAGAATGTCAATAATTCAGGATGAAATATTCACAAGTCACTACCTAGAATGTATGTAGCATAATGTATACAATTACTACTGATGATAGTTCTTTTATAGCCAATTAATCTAATAAAAATCATCTGCCATCAGTTACTTAAATCTTCACTACTCTATAAGTGTTAAAAAATATCATTTAAAATTCCATTTCGTTTTTGCTGCACACAGCAAAACATTAAAGCTAAGAATTTCAGGGACTTGACCTAGTTTACAAAATTACTCTGGAACATAAATTTTTGACTATATATTTTTAGGTTAATATCACACTCATATTTAGTAAAGTTTAGTGACCTTTGTTATGAATGAAAATGGTTTTCTTATAATGAAATGAAATTCTAGGCACTAAATTAAAAGCCGTTCTATGTAGACCCTTGACCTAGTTTAGACCTTGAGATTACTTGTTGCCTTTAGAGGAACAGAAAGAACTCTTTCAAATCATACATGACATCTTTATCTGACTAAGAATTTTCCAATTGGCTAACTAATAATTTACTAATTTGTTAATGATAATGATAATGATAATAATGATGATGATGATGATGATGATGATGATGATAATAATAATAATAATAATAATAATTTCCTTTAGAGCTTCCATTAATTGAGAAATTTTTTTATGTTATTTGGAGTATAATTTTGCTTTTTCTTCCTGTCATTATATTTCTTATTTAGCATCCCAAGAAAGGAAGATAAAATCAGAATATAAGTTCAAGTCCAAAACTTTCAAACTAAAAGAAAATTTTCTTTTTAAAAAGAAATAAAAAATTATTGAACAAAAATGAAAACAGCAATTTTGTTTGAGCTAGAGGAATCTTTTTGTAGATAACATAAATATCAATGTAGTGTACATTAAAGGCTAGTACATATAAACAGTTCTCTATTAAAATTAAGATTCTGCCCAATGTTATACAAATTTTCATCCCATTTACAGTAATGACTAAAGAAAATATTTCATGTGTCCAAGTGATTGTATCTGTGCGCACTGGGTAACAAAGGTTGCCAAGGATTTTGGGCAAAAAGCCAATGTATATTTAACTTGAACTTTGAGAAACTGCAGAAAAGTAGGCCATTCTCATGACATATGTATTAACAGTTATTTCCCACAGATGAGCATAGGATAAGATTGTTCCCATGAGTTACACTTAAAAATGTTTCCCACATGCAAACTAACATAGATTAGAAATAAATAGCTATGATAATATCTAAATAATATCATATAAAAGGTATCTTGATAATTCTAATTTTGTTAACCTGTAGTAAAGAGTATTTACACTGAAATTTTAAGGTTCTTAGAAGCTAGAATTTAGAATCTGATAAGTTATTTTTCTTTAAAAAGGAATTTATAAGTAGAGCCAGTAACATAATTTTTAAATATTGATTATGTAGTTATTTAGGAAAATTCTACCTATGCAATCGTTTTATAGATTTGTTTTAAACTATTTTTCATTAACTGGTCAACATAAATTGGTTTTCTTAGTTATGCTGTTGTATATTTAACTTTTAGCTATAAGTTTTGTTTATTTTTATATTGAAGCCTTTCTCATGTTTCACCGTCATTTTTATCACTTCAGTGGTTATGTGTAATTTGTTTCCCTCCTAAGTATATTTTCCTCTTCCTTTTCATTAGTGTTCTTACAAGTTACAGATCTAGTTTATCTTTCCTAATTTATTTATTCCGCTTTTATATTGAACTAAAAGTGTACTATCTATTGACTCTTGTGTTATTTGTAACCTTATTGACTAAATAGAACACAGCACAGTTCTTTAAGCCTTCGTTGTATATTTCATGTTTTAAAATCTGAAGTAATATGTGAAGTACAAAGGATTTTATGTAAAACTGCAAATATAAGATTCTTAGCATAAACAGAGAGTTTCAAAGAAATAAAGCGAAATTAGGAAAGAGTCAATAAAAGGGAGATAGGGGACCAGGATACTCTGGGAAGATTTACCAAGAAGAGTGCAGTGACTGTACTGTGTACAGACTCTTGGATCAGATGAGAAATTTCGGATGGCACTGTGTCATTACAAACTCCATCTCACTGTGGTCATCTGTTGCTCTCCTTTAAAGATATGTATATGTATGTATATATATATATATGTGGTGATATATATATCACCAGCAGGAGAACTAATCATGACCTTTTCAAACATGGTGCTCATGGTACCTGGTTGCTCTCATGGTTTCTAGATGATGTTATGTATCTTCAAACTCGTTTAATAAATGTGTTAATCACTGAAAGATGAGACAACTTGCCCAAGACAAATAGATTTTTAACTCAAAATGTTTAAGACAGAAATGAAGTCTCTTGGTTGAATTTTGCAGATATTCTAATAACAAAATTTACTCTCATAGTTTAGTTAAAAAAAAAAGTTCCAGCAACCTATTATAGAATTACATATACTTATATTCTACAGCATTCTATACTTGTAAAAATATGTTCATAAATACAAATAATATATGTATATTTACATATATTAAAATAAATGCCTTTTAAAATATGATACTCTGTATGACCACATATTTTTTAAATATAGAAATGAAAACAAGATGACAAATAGTTAATATTATAAACTACCAAGATATTAAGTGAGAAATATATTTAACTACTATGCAGACATCTAAGTAAGTTTTGGCAACATTCACACTGTGGGATGATATTCCCCCCAAGAAGACACTTTGGTAAGGAGGCATCATTAGCCTCCTACCTCAGCTAGCTTTTTTTCCAGGCCTGAGAGTCTGTATGTAGCAGAACATTAGTTATCAGTGTGCTAAGACAGTAGAAATACTGCAAATGTGGACTTTTCAGTCTCCCACAATTTATATCACTTGCTAATGGATAGAAACGCTATTATGATGGTCACTCTCCAGAGAGGGCTACCTCAAACTGCTTGTGAGAAACAACCTATTTGTGGAGATCATAAGCCAAGGACAGTGGAGATTTCTAGAAGATAAAAACAAGTCATCATTGAGTTACTTTAGTTCCCTAAGTAACTAAAAGTAGAAAAGCCATTGCATGTCTGCTTGAAGAACGTGTTGCATAATTGAACTAAAGAAGCTATTGTACAATATAGGAAAGTAGACAAAATATTGGAACAAATATTTCTTTCTTATTATTAATTGCAAAAATTGTACAAATAACACAAGATTTTAACCCTATGACAGCAAATTTGGTATCACAATGAAATGGTTGGTATGCCCTTGAATAAAATAAAAGGCATCTTCTATACAACATCAAAATAGGAATGGCTTTTGTGATTAAAGAGGATCTCTGAGAGCAAAACTAATGCACATTTTGATTTTAATTTTCAATGAAATAATGAATGCATAAAGAACTTAAAAGTTTGTCTTGAATGCAATGGTACTTTGTCATTTTTCTTAATAATTTTGTATTAACTTCAAACTATAAAGGAATTTGCAAATATTTTAATGTAAAATTAAAATTTCAATGCACAACTCATATGTTGTAATGAAATATAGTTTGCAATCCTGAATCTAATAAAATTTCCACTATCTCTAAGGTATCATTCATGTTTATATTTATTAATTTATTAGGAGACATAAATTGTATATCAAATTAACATGCTCATTTTTAGAACTCAAACTATTTGCTGTTTTATAAAGATAATTTTATTTAATAACTTTTATGCTGCATGTCATGTTGTGAATAGGGCTAATTCTTAAATTGTGTGACAGGTTTTGTAGAGCATATCTTGTTCATTTCATCTAAACTTTTACAATTAAAACATCTTAAAATATATGCATAAAGGTACTTTATGGGCATATCATGGACAGTACTTTGTCTTTCCCAAAAAACTACTTTTATAAATAAAAATGTTTCTTATACATTTCCAAAAGTAGCTGGAATGTCATATTACATATTGGTTTTTAAATGTTTTGTTGACAGTTATTTACAATTCATTCTTGAAGACATAGAAACAACAGTAATAAGAGGGTGTCAAATGTTCTTGTCTAGTGATTATTCAGTTTGCTCTGTCAGTAATGGAAGTTGACTGACATTGTTTAGGTTAATTTCTATTACTCATAAGCAGTAATGTATAATTCACTAGAATAGAACAGAAGTCATCTTGCACTAGATTGTTCTCTATAGGGAATTGGCAAATATCCAAGTTGTCAAAGGACTCAAGATTTATAAATGTTAGTCCAGGCCAGTGTAATGATCTGGGGTATTTAAATAAAAAGCAATTAATAGTCAAATATGTTTGCATACATTTAAATGTGTGCATAAAATTTACATGTGATTAATTACATACGCTGGCTAAATTTACAAAGGATTAATTATATTAGTTAATAACATTATTTAATTTCTAACTCGTTACAAATAACATAAATTATTAATGAAATAAAGACAAAAAACTGATCAAATTTAAAAGTGTGGAAGGTCTAGAGTTGGTTTATGGCTTCTATTTCAGACTGAGTATTTGTGGCCTCCTTAATCTTCCTTCAGATTTGTGTGTTGACGTTTAGTACTTAAGATAACAGTATTAGAAACATTTAGAAAATCATAAGACATGAGAGGTGACTCCCTCATACACAGAAGATATTTTGAAAAGGCTACTTTTAAAACCCTGTTAAACACACCATGGAAAACTTCATCTTTCTTCTATGAAAGGATAAGGTAAGAAAACACCATCTATGCAACATACAGGAACTCTATTAAATGCTGGAACTTCCATCTTGGAGTTCACATCCTCCTTTAACAAATAAATTGTTTTAAGCCACTTACTCTGTGTTTTGAATCCCAAGACTGAGTAAAACATTCACTTCAACAATTTTGTCAAGACTATTTACTGAGGGCTGTGAAGCCACATGCTTTTTACCGAGAACTTTGCTAACTCATCCCGATCTCCTATAAATCCTTACCCAGACTATCACAATATATTTTCCGCTTTGGTATCCCTTCATTGCGACCTTCCCATTTGTACTGATCCACTTGTAATAATCATGTATACTTCTTTTTTTTTAAAATTAAAACAGAAATTTATTTGTGTAAAAGTAGAAGATCAAACTAGACCTCCTTCGTGTAATCTTTTACAAAGCTTGTACAGACAGGATGAGAATATAACATACTATGGAAAACCATGAAGTTTAAAGGTTCAAAGAAAGGAGGTAAATGAGCTGAGAATATGAACCACGAGCTGGCAGCACAGATAGTCTAAGGTTTATAAACATAGTTTAAAATAAAAAGTATTATTATTGAAATATGACTGTAATTGCATAATTTTCCCTTCCCTTTCTTTCAAACACTTCCGTGGTGTGTGTGTGTGTGTGTGTGTGTGTGTGTGTGTGTGTGTGTGTGTGTGTGTGTGTGTGTAGAGACCAGAAGAGAGTGTGGAATCGTCTGGAGGTGGAGTTAGAGGTAGTTGTGTCACAGGTGCTGGGAAACAAACTCTAGTCCTCTGAAAGAACAGTTAAGTGCTGTTCACCACTGAGCTATTTCTCAAGTCCAGATTGTGGAAGTTTTGAAGAGATGGTGTGCTGGCTACTTTTTACATAAACTTGATAAAAACAAAAATCATCAGGGGACGAAAATTGTTAATTGAAGAAATGCCACCAGAGGATTGGCAGGCAATATGGTAGGGCATTTTCTTTTTTTCTTTTTCTTTTTTATTAGATATTTTCCTTATTTACATGTAAATTTCTCCTTTCCCAGTTTCCCCTCCAAAGAACAAACCCCTGTTGCCTCCCCCTCCCCATGCCTGCGACCCCATGTTCTCCCACTTATTGGCTCTGGCATTCCCCTACACTGGGGTACAAAACCTTCACAAGGCTGAGGTCCTCTCCTCCTATTGATGATCAAATTTGCAATCCTCTACTATACACATGCTGTCAAAACAATTACTCCCACCGTGTATAGTCCTTGGTTGTTGGTTGGGTCCCTGGGCGCTCTGAGGGTACTAGTTAGGTCATATTGTTGTTTGTCCTAAGGGGCTGCAAACCATTCAGCTCCATAGATCCTTTCTCTAACTCTTTCATTGGGGATCATGTGCTCAGTTCAATGAATGGCTGTGAGCCTCTACATCTGTATTAGTCAGGTATTGTCAGAGCCTCTCAGGAGATAGCTATATTTAGGCTAGCTTGTCCTTCCTTCAGTCTCTGCTCCGTAGTTAATCTCTGCAACTCCTTCCATGGGTATTTGGTTCCCCCTTTTAAGAAGGAATGAAATGTCCACCTTTTGGTCTTCCTTCTTCTTAAGTTTCTTGTGGTTTGTGGGTTGTTCTTCCTGTATT
>JADRCD010105613.1:0-16588 GCA_019843815.1 Montemys delectorum | reverse complement strand
TTTCTTTCTTTCTTTCTTTCTTTCTTTCTTTCTTTCTTTCTTTCTTTTTATTATTGATTATTTTATTTGTTTACATTTCGAATGTTATCCCCCTTCCCAGCTTGCCTCCACAGTCCCCCTATCCCATTCTCCCTCCACTCTGCCTCTATGAGCATGCTCCCCCACCCACTCACCTAGTTCCACCTTACCACCCTAGGATTCCCGTATGCTGGGTCGTTGAGCCTCCACAGAACCAAAGGACTCCCCTCCCATTGATGCCAGATAAGGCAATCATGTGCTACAAATTCAACTGGAGCCATGAGTGCCCCCACGTGTACGCTTTGGTTCCTGGTTTAGTCCCTGGGAGCTTTGAGGGGTCTGGTTGGTTGGTATTGTTCTTCTATTGATGTTACAAATTCCTTCAGCTCCTTCAGTCCTTCCCCTAACTTCTCCATCTAATGTTTGGCTGCGTGCATCTGCTTCTGTATTTGTAAGGCTCTGGCAGAGCCTCTCAGGGACAACTATATCAGGCTACTGTCAGCAAGCACTTCTTGGCATCAGTAATAGTGTCTGAGTTTTGTGTCTGTAGATGGGATGTATTCCTAGGTGGCGCAGTCTCTGCTCCACTCTTTGTCCTTGCATTTACTTTTGACAGGAGGAATTCTGGTGTGACCCTTCTCAGAAGACTTCTTCTTCTTCTGAAAGAACTGGTTCTTTCAGACCTTGCCTTGCCACAAATAGCCACACTTTTCTCTAAGCTCCTGCAAATAGCCACGCCTCTCTGCAACCTCCTGTTAATAGCCACACCTCTCTCCAAGTTCCCCTTAAGCCAGAAGTCCCACCTGAAGAGACTGAAGATGAAGATATTGATTGGGCCATGAGTTGCTGACAGACTGGGGAGGGGTTTTTCTCTACCTACCTGCTGGTAATAAGAGAGTTCAATAATGATGGAGGACTGAAAACATACCATGCCTCGGTCTCATTTTTTAACCCCTTCCTGCATTCCGGTTCCCTTAATTTTTCACAGGCTCTAACTCCCATTCCAGAAGATCCATTCGTGTGTGGCTTCTGCATTAATGTTTTTGAGGTGGGTGGCCCCATCCCTCAACTGGGGCCATGCCTATCCACTGGATATGGTCTCTATAGGTTCTATCTCCCCTTTGTTGGGTAATTTAACTAATGTCCTCCCTGTTGGGTCCTGGGAAACTCTTTGGTCCCTGGCATCTGGAAGTTTCTATTGGCTACCCCAAGTTCCCCATCCCCCACTGCTACACTCTTCCTTTCAAATTACTGACCCTCTGTACATCTTCCTCCTCTCCTCCTTTATATCAACCGACTCTCCTTCCCTCCCTCCTATCTCCCTCCTAGATCCCTCTCTCCCTCTACTTCCTGATATTATTTTCTTCCCCTTTCTGAGTAGGACTGTAGCATCCACACTTTGGTGTGGTCTTCCTTCTTCTTGGAGTTCATATGGTCTGTGAGGTGTATCTTGGTTATTTGAGCTTTTTTGGCTGATATCCACTTACCAGTGAGTGGTTTGTTTGTTTGTTTGTTTTTGTTTTTGTTTTGTTTTGTTTTTGTGACTAGGTTACCTTACTCAGAATGATATTTTCAAGTTCCAACTATTTGTCTGTGAATTAGACAAAGTCATTGTTTTTAGTAGCTGACCAGTATTCCATTGTGTAAAATGTACCACATTTTCTGTATCTATTCCTCTGTTGAGGGACATCTGGGTTGTTTCCAGTTTCTGGCTCTTATAAATAACCCTGCTATGAACATAGTGGAGCATGTGTCCTTATTACATGTTGGAGCATCTTTTGGGTATAAACCCAGGAGTGGTATAGCTGTCTCCTCACATAAAACTATTTCCAATTTTCTGAGGAAATGCCAGACTGATTTCCAGAGTGATTGTACCAGCTTGCAATCACACCAGAAAAGGAGGATTTTTCTTAAAAAGAGAATACGTTTACAGAAGCTTGCTCTTTTCCTTACAGGTATTAATCTCTTCCAGGCTCCTGCCATCCTTATATTTCAGTAAGGTATTTTTAAAGGATGGGGATTCGTGCCCTAGAAATGTAGTCATTTGGAGAGATATCCTTAAGTATCATTCCTCTGTGGAAGGGTAATAGCCCACATATGATGATAAAGTAACTCTTCACAATTACAGGTAGCCTGTTCACCTTGATCAGTCTCCCCTTAATCCCTCTTATTTTCATTAATTAATTTCATTAATGTTTTCATTGATTCATTCCATTTCTTAAACATCTTTTTACCTTTTGTTTCTGTGTTCTGTTTTATTTTTGTTTTAGTAAACATGCCTTTAAAAAGCTAATGACAGCCAAATTGATTTTTCTTCAGCACTATAATCTTGAGATTATTTTGTCAAATATTTTGATTTGTTATCAGTGGATCAAAACAGTTCTGTTTCTGAAATATGAGGTCTTTAGTGCTCACAGTTATAGTGATATCTCCCATGGTGGAGCAAGGGAACAGCTTAATGTAAGACTGGAATTGAAGCAAACAGAGCATATAGTCTCTCCCAAATCTGCATCTCAAGTATTTTTAGGATGTGATGAGATTTATATGGAAGAAAAGAAGTGGAGTGCAGAGAGATAGTGGGCAGGCAGACAGTGCATGGACAATGGGTGGGAGGGATAGTGGATTGGCAAACAGTAGTAACAGAGATAGTGGGAAAGTCAATAGTGGGCAGACAGTGGATAGGAGGATACCAGTCATGTAGTTCATGTGTTGTTGGGTAGAGACTTCACAATACAAAGTTGTGTCTTCATTCCTTTCCTTTGTACTTGACCTTCTGTGGTATATTTGGGTCGGACTCTATCTTGATGCAATGGAGAAATGAAGAATAATAGGTTTCAGGCACAAGAACAACCCCTGTCCTTGGTCACGATGGCCATTATGTCAAGCTTACATAGTTTACAACTTTATAGAGATTTTATGCAAGACAATCCCCTCACAAATGGGAGCAGAGGTTCTTTATGTTGTAAAGGGAAATATATCCGTTTGTAGAAGCTTAGTGATAATAATCAATACTATCCAAAATCATGAGCTATAAAATTTTTATGATAAGTGTCCCACTTTGCAGAGAAATGCAGCAGGGCTGTGAACTACATTTGTATTTTACTTAAAATGACTCCAAATCCAAAATTCCATCTAATTTCAAAACTATATCATCCCTGTGGCTGTTAGAAAGAAAAAAAAATAGGGTACTCCCGGTATGTCTGATCATGTTTTGAAGAGAGAATTCTAAACTTCACATTTCATAGATTTTTTAACTCTCAAAACAATGTGAAATTAGTGCATCATATAGAACTTATGCTTGTTCACATGATTGTTCTGTTAATGTTTTTATTAAAGACTATAGAGAATTTGAGTCATGAAAAAATGGATCAGGGCCCTGAGCAGACCTTGGGTGCAATCTCCTCAGCCCATCCCAAAATACCTAGAGGAAGCTTCACTCCCAGATGCTCCAACAAGCCTAGGATCTCAGGATGCCAGAATAACAGGATCACAGAGACAGCTTGACTCTGAGGAGTTCTGACAAAACCAGGATCACAGGAAGGACATGCTCCAGTCAGATTTAGCAAGGGCAGGTAGCACTAGAGATAACCAGATGGCAGGAGGCAAGTGTAATATAAGCAACACAAACCAAGGTTAGTTGGCATCATCAGAACCCAATACTCCCACCATAGCAAGTCCTGGACACACTATCACACTGGAAAAGCAAGATTCAGATATAAAATCATTTCTCATGATGATGATACAGGACATTAAGAAAGACATAAATAGCACCCTGAAAGAAATACAGGAGAACACAGGTAAACAGCTAGAAACCCTTCAAGAGGAAACACAAAAATCCTTTAAAGAACTACAGGATAACACAATCAAACAGGTGAAGGAAATGAGCAAAACCATCTAGAATCTAAAAATGGAAATAGAAACAATAAAGTAATCAGAAAGAGAGACAACCCTGGAGATACAAAACCTAGGAAATAAATCAGGAGTCATAGATGCAAACATCACCAACAGAATACAAGAGATAGAAGAGAGAATCTCAGGTGCAGAAGACACCATAGAAAACATTGACACAAAAGTCAAAGAAAATGCAAAAAGCAAAAAGCTCCTAACTCAGAATATCCAGGAAATCCAGGACACATTGAGAAGACCAAACCTAAGGATAATACGTATAGAAGAGAGAGTGAAGACTCACAACTTAAAGGGCCAACAAATATCTTCAACAAAATTTTAGAAGAAAATTTCCCTAACCTAAAGAAAGAAATGCTCATGAACATACAGGAAGCCTATAGAACTCCTAATAGACTGGACCAGAAAAGAAATTCCTCCTGTCACATAATAATAAAAACACCAAATGCACTAAGCAAAGAAAGAATTTTAAAAGCAATAAGGGAAAAAGGTCAAGTAACATATAAAGGCAGGCTTATCAGGATTACACCAGACTTTTCTCACCAGATACTGTGAAAGCTAGAAGATCCTGGGCAGATGCCATACAGACCCTACAAGAACACAAATGCCAGCCCAGGCTACTATACCCAGCAAAACTCTCAATTACCTTAGATGGAGAAAACAAGATATTCCATGACAAACAAAATTTACACAATATCTTTCCACAAATCCAGCCCAACAAAGGATAATAGATGGAAAACATCAACATAAGGAGAGAAACTACACCCTAGAAGAAGCTGGAAAGTAATCTTTCAACAAATCCACACAAACCTAATTCCACCTTTTACAACAAAACCAACAGGAAGTAACAATTACTTTTTCTTAATATCTTAATATGAAAATTAATATTACCAACATATCCTAATCGATTGAAATCCAAAAATATGAGGAATTAGAAATTTGTTGATTGTCGTCAATGAATGGTCTCTCAAATTTTGTAATTGGAGAAATAGATCCAATATTGTACAATCCATACACACTTTCAGCTTGTTTGTGACAGTGTCTTGCTGTGTACAACATAAGGGTCTTGAGATCTTGCTTCTCCAATCTCAGCCTCTCTATTAATAGAATTGCTTATTTCATGTTTTTATACTATACTACGGTTTTCAGAACAGCTTATATATTTCAAATGTATTTATATACCCAAAAGAAATATAGACAAATAACTTGGGATGTGGCTTGTAGGAAAGAGAACAACAAAGAGTGAGATTGAATGCTTTGCTTGACATTTTTAACTCTTTGTTGTCCGTGCAGGTTTCCCGCCAGCAGGAACACGCGGACACACACAGGATCCTTCTGCAGCCACCGTTTATTGCATCTTCAAGAGGGCGACCCAGACCTCCGAAAAGGCACTGCTTATATATGCCCTGGAGCGGCGTGTTCATTCTGATTGGCTGTTTACTCAGGAGCGCAATACGCCCTGGGATGGGTCGTGACTTGGCGCGCTCTGGCCCTACGCACATGCGCAATTCACCTGTAAACTTGGGAGAGCACTGGATGTCAGCACCATCTGCTGGCTATCACTGCTCACCGCGGCTCTCTACAACTCTTGTATTAAGTTTGAAGAAGAGGACTTTATAAGTCACTCTTTCTCTGAGATGAATGCTTTCCCAAATCATCACAGCCTATAAATGAGATTCTTACCCTCACCTAATGTCTGTGCTACCCTCTAAGCAGAACCATTGTTCACTGAAACAGTTGGTGAATGACTTTATGGATAGTCCATCTTAATACACACACCATTTCTTAAATGAATGTAACCTGTTCTCTGCGGGCTGAGAATAAAGTCATTCAAGTCAAATAAGTTTGACCATAGCAGGAATTCTGTATCCAAGCATCGTGCTTACAATTCATTCCTTGGCACAGCAGAACTGTCAACTCTCAGCTTAGCTAGGATGGAGGTAAAATCCTTTGGTGATGTGAGGGACACTGAAGTACAGCCTTATTACAATGAAATCCAATGTCTAAAAATTATTCTTATTTTGGGCTTGTACCACAGAAAGAGCCAAGATTTTAAATTCTACTAAATACAAAAAAACAAACAAAAAGACTTTATATATTTATGTTCATTTAAGGAAATACTAGTAGTGATGTATTATTTTGAAATGTACAGTTCAGATGTTTGGAGTTATTTAAATTTATATTGAGAAAAACATATGTATTTTCAGTATTGCTGTAGACAAGTATCTATATAAGACTGTTAAATTGATTGTTGTTTGATATCAAACAACTTTTATAATACTCATTTTTATTGTTATATTTTATAAATTTTAAAGAATATGACAAAAAAAGATATTGTAGGTATTGAAGGGGAGGAGTTAGGGTAAAAAAGGGAAACAAGAATGTGATGCAATTCTATTTACTTAAAATATGTTTTTAAATGTTAACAAATTCAGGTAAATTGAAATCATGTAACTTTTTTTATCATAAGGCAATAAAAGTTAAAAAATAAATAAATAAATAAATAAACAAAACAAAACAATGGGTCAGAGTAGGTCCAAGACTGCCAATAAACAGTTGAAAACAGGGTTGCCACTCATTGAATGCCAACTAAGAGAATTAAGTAAAGAAACCTGAGAATATTTATTACCAGAAAACCAATTGAAGAAAACTATGAGAACCAAGTATATTTTGAAGTTAGGGGAAACAGAAAGAGGTATAAAAATCAATAAGGACTGATAACAGTAAATCTAACAAAGTCAACAAAGAGTGAGATTTAGAGAAATGACAGGGCAAAGAAGAAAGCTGTTCCAGAATTCTAAACATGAACAAACTATAGGCAGGAGATAAGTCTGTTCCCAGATTCTGGGACAGGGCTGAACATATTAAGAGCACTGACAAGAAGAATTCATTTCCCATATTTTAGGCAAAAAGACCTGTGTCTGTGACTGTCTGTCCTGCTGCCATCAAGTAGAGAAGAGCAGAGAGTAGTTCTGCATTTTGTTGATCCATAGCTCAATACTTTTTAACCCAGAAATGTCTTATTTTTTCAAAATCAAATACTTTAATTATTCCAAGAAATAAAGAAAAGAGGAAATATAAACTGTGTGGAGAGTAGAAAGTACTACCTAAGACAGGAGAAATGCATCTGAATGTATCACTAGTGACAGTAAATATAAGCAGACAAAGCTCACTAATTACAACAGTTAGATTTTCATATGCATTTGGAAAACAAGTATCTTAACTCTAGTTAAAAACACATAAATGTAAGTTCTTAAAAAAAAAACTGTGAGCAGCCCTTCTGCCTGGTACTTTCTGCTGGGGCAGACTCTTATCTGGTCTGCTTTACTGAAAACATCATATCCTGACCCAGCCCAGAGGACCCACTGTACTCAGAGCAGTTGAGGACTCACTGCACTCAGATCATTTGAGGAACCACTGCACCCAGAGCAGTTGGACAACAGCTTGACTGCTCCACTGAAGACCCAACAGTCTGAAGGCCTCCCAGGAGATCTACTGTATCCAGAGCAACAGATCAGCAGCTTCTCTGCCCCTGTGAAGAGCCCCCAGTTGGAAGGCTCCACAGGTGGTCTGCTACAGCCAAGGCTGCAGGCCTACCAGGAGACCCGAAGCAACCCAGGGACAAAAAAGGCAGACTCAAAACAGTCACCCAGACCAACAAACATCAGGGATATGCAGATGGTGAAAGGCAAACACAAGACTATAAGTAACAGAAACCAATACACATGGGCATCATCAGAAACCAGTTCTCCCACCACAGCAAGCCCTGAATACAACAACACACCTGTAAATCAAGAATCTGTCCTAAAATCCTATCTCATAAAGATAATAGAGTCCTTTAAGGAGGATATCAATAACTCACTGAAGGAATTGAATAAAGTGATCCAAAACCTAAAAGTGGAAGTAGAAATAATAAAGAAAACAAAAATGGAAAACCTAGGAAAGAGGTCAGGAATTACAGATGTAAGTATCACCAACAGAATACAAGAGATAGGAGAGAGAATCTCAGGTATAGAAGATACCATAGAAGAGATTGATATATATATGTCAAAAAAGTCATAAAAATATAAAAAAAAAAAAACTTATAACCCAAAATATCCAGGAAATTCAGGATCCAATGGAAACTCCAAATCTAAGAATAATTGGAATAGAGGAGAAAAAAGATTCCCAGCTCAAAGGACCTCAAAGTTTCTTCAGCAAAATTATAGAAGAAAACTTTCCCAACCTAAAGAAGAGCTGGCCATAAAGGTACAAGAAGCCTATAGAACATCTATTGTGGGAAATATTAAAAAGGAAAACCACCCCACAAACTCTCTTGGCCCGCTGGTACCAGCCTGCAACATCACTATGTCCCAGGGGGGCTCCTGCTATTTTCTCTCAGCTAGCAAGATAATCTCACTTACATGCAATGCTCTACACCCCACATCTATCTCCTAGTTACCTGGTAAAAACATGACTCCTAAGGGTTAATTATCCAATCAGGGTTATATATCAATAAGATCACAATTTACAAGATGCCAATACAATAGTTTCAGAGCAGAATGATAAAGACAATGTTTTAACCTAATTATTCTAACCTTGTAAAAACCTTAGCTACCTGTGGCTGTTTAAAACCATGCAGGGTATGGATCATCCTCTTCCCCTGCCTCTATGATGATTTTTCTCTGCTTCTCCTGCTCTCTGACCACTCCTCCTAAACTTCTCACTCTGCCTCCCTATTCCTGTCCAATCACAGGCCTGTCACTGCCTTAATGTGGTTAGACAGAGAAAATACTGCAACAAACACCAAATAAATGGGACCAGAAAAGAAAATCCTCTCATCATATAAAAATCAAAACACTAAACCCACAGAACAAAGAAAGAATATTAAAAGCTGCAAGGGAAAATGGCCAAGTAACATACAAAGGTAGACCTAGCAGAATTACACCAGACTTCTCAACAGAGACCATGAAAGCCAGAAAAGCCTGGTCAGATTCTAAGAGAACATGAATGCCAGCCCAGGCTACTATACCCAGCAAAACTCTCAATCAACATAGATAGAGAAACCAAAATATTCCAGATCAACACCAAATTCAAACAGTATCTATCTACAAATTGAGCCCTACAGAGGATCCTGGAAGGAACACTCCAACACAAGGAAGATACCTGCACCAAAGAAAGGACAAGATCTTACGCATCTCACAACAAAGCCAAAAGAAGAGAACCATAAGCACATAAAGTTACCTACAAAAACAAACATATCAGGAAACAACAGTCATCTCCCTTTACTATCTCTCAATATTAATGGACTCAACTCATCTATAAAAAGACAGAAGCCAACAGACTGGATATGCAAACAAGATCCAGCATTTTGCTGCATACAAGAATCACACCTCAATAACCAAGACAGATACTATCTCAGAGTAAAAGGATGGAAAAAGGTCTTCCAAGCAAATGGTCCCAGGAAACAGGCAGGATTTGCCATCCTAGTAGTCAACAAAATAGACTTTCAACCAAAAGTTATCAAGTATGATGAAGTAGGACACTTCATATTCATCAAGAGGAAAATCCACCAAGAGAAAGTCTCAGTTCTGAACATCTATGTCCCAAATGCAAGAGCACCCACATTCATAAAAGAAAAGTTATTAAAGCTCAAAATACACATTGAATCCCACACAATAATAGTGGGAGACTTCAACACCCCACTTTCACCTATGGAAAGGTCACTGAAGTAGAAACTAATCAGAGACACAGTGAAACTAAGAGAGGTTATGAACCAAATCGATTTAAAAGATATCAACAGAACATTTCACTCTAAAACAAAATAATACACCTTCTTCTCAATACCTCATGGTATCCTCTCCAAAGTCGACCATGTAATTGGTCACAAAACAACCCTCAACCAATACAAGAAGATTGAAATCATACTATGCATCTTATTAGATCCCCATGGCCTAAGGCTGGTCTTCAATAACAGCAAAAACTACAGAAAGCCCACATACACATGGAAACTGAATAACTCTTTAGTCAATGATAACTTGGTCAGGGAAGAAATAAAGAAAGGAGTTAAAGACTTCCTGGAATTTAATGAAAATGTTGATACATCATACCCAAACTTATGGGACACAATGAAAGCAGTGCTAAGAGGAAAGTTCATAGTACTAAGTGCCCTGGTGTTTCAGATAGCTCTGGGGCTATTTGTAATTTGATGCTAATTCCATTGTCATGTGAGGGGTTGTTAACAAGGAATGAGTTAGCACTCAGTTGATTTCCTCTAAATCTTCTTCTCACCTTAATTTATAAAATAAAGACTAGATCCAGTGATTGGGCAGATAAAGGGAAGATGGAGCTGAAAGGAGGGAGGGAGAGAGAGAGAGAGAGAGGAAGGAGAGGGAGAAAGAGAGGACAATGGAGGAGGAGGTGGAAGGAAAGCAGAGCAGAAGTATGTGGCCTGGAGAAACTGCAAGTTATAAGGGGTCTCATAGAAGGGGAAGATGGTAGTATAGTGGTAGACCTACTACAGCTTGTATTCATATTAATTGAGTTGTGTTTTCATTGCCGGAGGCATATTTGGATTGGAGATTAACTGCAATACCTTGGTAAAGAAACTGGAGAGAATTTACACTAATAATTTAACAGCACACCCAAGAGCTCTAGAACAAAAAGAAGCAAACTCACTCAAGAAGAGTAGAAGGTAGAAAATAGTCAAACTCAGAGCAGAAATCAAACAAATGGAAACAAAGAAAACAATACAAAGAATCAACAAAACCAAAAGCTAGTTCTTTGAGACAATCAACAAGATGGATAACCCTCTAGCCAAACTAACTAAAGGACCAAGAGGCAGTATCCAAATTCATAAAATCAGAAATGAAAAGGGAGATATAACAACAGAAACGGAGGAAATTCAAACAATCATTAGATCCTACTAGATCCTACTATAAAAGCCTATATTCAATAAAACTGGAAAATCTAAATGAAATGGATGGTTTTCTAGACAGATACCACATACCAAAGTTAAATCAAGATCAGGTAAACTATCTAAAGAGTCCCATATCACCCAAGGAAATCGAATAAGTCATTAAAAACCTTCCAACCAAAAAAAGCCCAGGGTCAGATGGATATAGTGCAGAATTCTACCAGACATTCAAAGAAGACCTGATACCAATTTTCCTCAAACTATTCCATAAAATAGGAACAGAAGGAACACCACCTAACTCATTCTATGAAGCCATCATTACTCTGATACCTAAACCACAAAAGGACCCAACCAAAAAAGAGGACTTCAAACCAATCTTGCTTATGAATATTGATTCAAAAATACTCAATAAAATTCTTGCAAACCAAATCCAAGAACACATCAAAACCATCATTCACCATGATGAAGGAGGCTTCATCCCAGGGATGCATGTTGGTTCAATATACAAAAATTCATCAACATAATCCACTATATAAACAATCACAAAGAAAAAAAAATCACATGATCATCTCCTTAGATGCAGAAAAAGCATTTGACAAAATACAACATCCCTTCATGTTAAAAGTATTGGAAAGATTCATGAATTCAAGGCCCCTACCTAAACACAATAAGAACAATTCACTGCAAAACAACAGCCAATATCAAGTTAAATAGAGACATACATAAAGCAATCCCACTGAAATCGGGGACAAGACAAGGATGCTCACTCTCCCAGATCTATTCAATACAGTACTCAAAGTGTTAGCTAGAGCAATAAGACAACAAAAAGAGATCAAGGGGATACAAATTGGTAAAGAAGAAATAAAGGTATCACTATTTGCAGATGATATGATAGTATACATAACCAACTCCAAAAATTCTACTAGAGAACTTCTCCAGCTGATAAACAATTTCAGCAAAGTGGCTGAATATAAAATTAACTCAAATAAATCAGTAGCCTTCCTTTATACAAATGAAAAACAGTCTGAGAAAGAAATTAGGGAAACAACTCCCACCACAATAGCCACAAATAATACAAAATATCTTTCGGTAACTCTAACTGAAAAAGTGAAAGACCTGTATGACATAACTTCAAATCTCTCAAGAAAGAAATTGAAGAAGATCTCAGAAAATGGAGAGATTTCCCATGCTCATGGGTTGGCAGAATTAACATAGTAAAAATGGCCATCCTACCAAAGGCAATCCCTTTCAAAATTCCAACACAATTTTTCAAAGACATGGAAAGAGCAATTCTCATCTCAATTTCATCTGGAAAGGCAAAAAAAAAAAAAAAAAAAAAAACAGAATAGTGAAAACGATTCTTAACAATAAAAGAATGGCTGGGGGAATCACCATCCCTGACCTCAAGCTTTACTACTGAGCAATAGTGATTAAAAACTGCATGGTATTGGTACAGAGACAGACACGTTGATCAATGGATTAGAACTGAAGACCCAGAAATAAAACCATACATTATGGACACTTGATCTTTGACAAAGATGCCAAAAATATGGAATGGCAAAAAGAAAGCATTTTCAATAAATGGTGCTGGTCTAACTGGATGTCTGTATGCAGAAAAATGAAAATAGAATCATATTTGTCAACTTGTCAACTTGTACAATGCTCAAGTCCAAGAGGATCAAGGACCTCAACATAAAACCAGATAAACTCAACATAAAACCAGATAAACTCAATCTAATAGAAGAGAAAGTGCGAAAGAGCCTTGAACTTACTGGTACAGGGGAAATTTCCTAAACAGAACTCCAATGGCTCATGCTCTAAGATCAATAATTGATGAATGGGATCTCATGAAACTGGAAAATTCCTGTAAGGCAAAGGACATAGTCAATAAGACAAATTGGCAATCTATAGATTGGGAAAAAAAATCTTCACTAACCCTGCATCTGATAGAGGGCTAATATCCAATGTATACAAAGATCTGAAGAAACTAATCACAAAAATCCCAAACAACCCAATCAATAAATGGGGTATAGAACTAAACCAAGATTTCACAAGTGAGGAATCTAATATAGCTGAGAAGTACCTAAAGAAATGTTCAAAGTCTTTCGTGATTAGAGAAATGCAAATCAAATGACCCTGAGATTCCCCCTTACACCAATCAGAATGGCTAAGATCAAAATCTCAGATGACAACACATGCTGAAGAGGATTTGGAGAAAGAGGAACATTCCTCCATTGCTGGTTGGATTGCAAATTGGTACAACCACTCTGAAAATCAATCTGGAGGTTCCTCAGAAAATTGGAAATAAATCTACCTGAAGACCCAGCTATACCACTCTTGGGAATATAGCCAAAAGATGTACCAACATGGCACAGGGACAAATGTTTTAGTATGTTCATAGCAGCCTTATTTGTGATAGTCAGAAGGTGGAAACAATCTAAAAGTCCCATGATGGAAGAATGGATACAGAAAATGTGATTCATTTACACAATGGAATACTACTTAACTAGTAAGAACAAGGACATCCTGAATTTTGCAGGCAAATGGATGGAACTAGAAAATATCATCCCGAGTGAAGTATCTCAGACCCAAAAGGACATGCATGGTATACAGTCACTAATAAGTGGATGTTAGCCCCCCCCCCAAAAAAAATGTACAGAACATAAAGATACAGTCCACAGAACTCAAAAAGGACAACAAACTGAAGCGCCCAAGTGAGGATGCCTCTTTTCCACTTGGGAGTGAGAAGAAAGCAACCACAAGTCTTGATGGAGGTAGGGACATGTGAGGGAAAATCTACAAGACGGGGGAGTGGGGAGGAGAGGGGTGGCTGAGGTATTGGGTGATGGGAAAGGACTGAAAACTTGAGGACCAGCAGAAAGAATGGAAACAGGTAACCTTGGGAGATAGGAGGTTGGGGGGAACCCTCCAGAATACACCAGAGACCTGGAGGTGAGAGACTCTCAGGATTCAAAGGAAGCGACCTTAGATGAAATGCCTGACAGTAGAGAGAGGAAACTTATAGATAAAGCCCACCTCTATCAGGAAGACAGGGCATCAAATGAGAGGGGGGGAGGTCATGCCACAGTCAAAACTCTGACCCATAATTGTTCCTGTCTGAAAGAATTACAGGGATAGAAATGGAGAGGAGCCCAAGGAAAAGAAGGTCCAGCAACAGGCCAAAAGTGGGACCGCTCAAGGGGAAGTCCCAAGGCCTGATACTATTACTGAGGCTATGAAGTGCTCACAAAAAGTGACCTAGCATTACCGAATTCTGGAAAACCCAACAAGTAGCTGAAAGAGTCAGATGCAGATACTTGTACTCAACTAATGGACAGAAGCAGCTGACCCCTGTTGTTGAATTAGGGAAGCTGAGGAGGAGGAATATTCTGTAGTTCCTAATTAATATGGACCCAGAGATCTCTCAAACACTGGACTACCAAACAGGCAGCATACATCAGCTGATATGAGGCCCCCAAAACACATGCAGTAGAAGACTGCCTGGTCTGTGTTCATTCAGAGATGGTACATCTAACCTTCAAAAGACTGGAGGCCCCAGGGAGTTTAGAGATCAGCTTGGGTGGGGGGTGAAGACATCCACATGGAGACAGGGGTGCGACAAGGAGGTATGGGATATGGAACAGTCAGAGTAATTTATGTTGTGTAAAAAATAAATAAATTTTAAAAATACTGTGAGCAAAAGGAAGAAAGTAAAACAAAGAAAAACACATAAAGATTAATTTGCTTTATTGATCAAATAGAATAGTATGATAGAGAGGATACATCTATATAATTATAAATAACAGTTAAACTCAACAGGAGGAGGCCAAACTGAATACCTGATTCCAAAATGAAAGCCCCTCCCTCCCTCCCTCCCTCCCTCCCTCTCTCTCTCTCTCTCTCTCTCTCTATATATATATATATATACCCACACCCATATATATGTAGAAAGTTTGTAGATTAAAGGATCGAGACATCAATGGTATAATTTAGCATACACTGTCCAATGTAATCAAAACTGTAGATTCTATTCTATGTACTTGGCTGAATATAGGATTACCTCCTCCAGTCAAGATCTGCTGTCAATGTTTCCTTTCAAGAATCCTCACCCCTGACTATTCCGACTATTCCGTTTGATAACTTCCCAGTTTGTTTTATGTTTTGATAATGTTATTATTATCATGTGATTGCAGTAATATATTAAGATACGAGTACTGTAACTCATCAAATATATAGCCATATTGATGCAAGAAGAGATTTCAGGGACTCATTAATCAGGGTCCTGAAGTTAGAATCCTCCTATTGCATTGTCACTGTTTCTTTTTAAATAAATTTAAAAAATACTGTGAGCAAAAGGAAGAAAGTAAAACAAAGAAAAACACATAAAGAAAAACTAATTTGCTTTATTGATCAAATAGAATAGTATGACAGGGAGGATACATCTATATAATTGTAAATAACAGTTAAATTCAACAGGAGACCACACTGAGTACCTTTGATTCCAGTTTTCAGTGTTCTATTTTCACTAGTTTAATTGTAGTTATAAAACCAGAATGGTCTTTAAGCTATGACTTGAATCCTGTCTTTCCCCTGTGGCTGTGTCTCCTACATCAGCATCACTCTGTCAAAGGGTTAACTTCCTCACTGGGGCAGAGGATTCTTCAGCATCTGTTGGCCTCATCAGCATCTTTTTTGTGTGTTCTATGACACAAGGTGTCATCATGGAGGGACATTTACTCATCTAGGCATAAGATAGGTTCCTTTGTCTACAAGCTTCTCCCAAGTACAGGCTAGATATTTAATAACTACAACAACAAGAAGAACAAACAACAACAATGTTAAAAACATGGCCACATTATTTAACACTTTAAACTATTCTCATATAGGGCTTAAATTATCTCATTGTTTCTTTCCTAACCAAATTCTTTTTTTTAAATAGAATATAACAAGTCAATCACATGAAAGGGTGGGGAGAAGGTGGGATTTTTCAGAGATTGCTCCAAATCTGATTATTGCTTTGAATGCTATTCTTGTATCCATTCCTTATTTTCTAGACAAGCCCTGAGTTTAATTGTTAGTGTTGTCAACTTGACAGAATCTAGAATCACTCATGAATTTGACCTTCAGAAATCACCTAATTAAGATTAGTCTTTGAGGAGATTTGTGATGAATTATCTCAGTTAAAATTATTGACATGAAGAAACCATTTCTACAGTATGTAGGACATTTATTGGGTTTGGAATCCTGGAGTGTACAAAATGAAGAAAGCAAGCCTAGTACTTGCATGCATTCATTCTTTCCTGCTTTCTGACTGTGATGTGATTTGTGCAACTGCTTCAAGCTCTTGTTGCTTTACTTCCTTGAACTATAAGCCAGAATAAACTCCTTCTCCCTAAAGTTTCTGTTACCAAGAGATTTTTGCCATAGCATTGAGAATGTACTAGAAAGAACTCCCTAGTTTTACTTGAGATCCCGATAGAATATTACACTTGCACAGCATTTTGTGGCTGCACTCCTCTCCTGTCCTATGCTTCATCATTCTTCATTCTCTCTATGTCCCTGTGTCATAATTCACACCTTGAAGACATGGTTTAATTACTAAGTTACATACCTAGTTCAACATAGTTTTTGACACATGATTTTACTTCATTAAAACCCTGCATTTTGCCGGGCGGTGGTGGCGCACGCCTTTAATCCCAGCACTTGGGAGGCAGAGGCAAGTGGATTTCTGAGTTCAAGGCCAGCCTGGTCTACAGAGTGAGTTCCAGGACA
>JADRCD010105612.1:3613-15936 GCA_019843815.1 Montemys delectorum | reverse complement strand
TGTGTGTGTGTGTGTGTGTGTGTGTGTGTGTGTGTGTGTGTGTGTGTTGGAGACAGGAGTATATTGCTCGGAAGTAATCTCACAGAACATTGCTTAAGGAGACTTCATCACTGAATTGCTTGTTACCTTTCTTAATGTAAATGTCTATGAGGTGGGACTGCTCAGACTCTTACCGAGTCTCTGTATCCTCCGACACAAAGCTGTTCCTTTCCTCTGGCATAGGTGGAGGACCACCTGCCAAATGAATCATGTCTTGTTTCAGACAGGGTGGAAAAAGTTGTGGCGTCACGGTGTTGTTTTCTGTAATTGCAAGGTATACATTTTGGAATAGCTTGTCCAAAACCCCCGTGGCAGATTTGGGATATAGTTTCTGTGAATTTTATCCTTCAGATTTGTCTCTAAGCCAGTGGTTCCCAACCTTCTTAATGATGAGATACTTCAATACAGTTCCTTGTGTTGTGGTGATCCACAACCATAAAATTATTTCCTTGCTACTTTATAACTGTAATTTTGCTACTGTTAGAAATTGCAATGTAAATATCTGATATGCAAGATATCTGAGATGTGATATCCCACAGACTGAGAAAAGCAAAGAGTATCATCTATTCTGTGCTGTTCCTAATGAGAACTTTTAAATATTTGTTTCTGTTGTTTGTTGATACTACATAGAAACAAGCTTGGTTTTGTATCTTGTATTTTTGCTAAGTTTGGTCTTCTGTTCTAGCACAGCTTGATGGTGTTCACCTGAGCTCATCATAGATAACTACATTGTAAATGCTATACCTTCTCTTTCAATGTGGTCTTTGTCTTCTTGTCTTATCTTTTTTTTATTTTCTGAGTCACTGGCTAGAACCCCTAGATCAACAGTGAATGGACTTAGAGCTGAAATAACAGCCTATAGCCACCCATGAGAACATTGTTTGACACAGGGGAGGAGCATTTTGTCCCAAAGACACTAGATGTTACAGAATTATGTCTTCCCAGAATGTTAAAATTGCAAAGGCCAGAAAACTTCATAATCTATGATATGTGGAATAGAGCCCTCAGAGAAGACTAACCAAAGTGAAAAATAATTAGCTTCAAACAAATATCACCCTCATCTTATCTCATAAATCTTAGAGAACCTGAAAAAAAATTAAACCATCACAGGTAAATTAGCTCAATATATTAGACACAGGTCTGACAAGCTAAAGAATGTCAACAGGTGGTATTTGAGTGAAAATGTAAAAAAAATATATATATATGAGCGAACATTATAAAGTCAGAGTAGTTCAGATAATTTACAGTTCCACCATGTTCCAACACAGTTGATGAATGTTGGGGAGGCCAGAGAAGAAGCTGCCAAGAGATGCAAGAGGGAGAGGGGAAGGAGCAAGGAGAAGATAAGAGGGGACCTTGAAAGCTATTTTAAGATTTAACTTTGACTAATGCTGGACGTCCTTAAGAGGTTTTGAGCAGAAAAGTAACTTCATCTGCCTTGAAGTAAAGGTTTGAGGTAAGAATAAAAATCAGAATGTGAGTGAGGAAGATTGGCCGGGACGAGCCTGTGAGGCCAAAGGCAGTGCTGGGGCTGGTAGACGCAGTTTCATTCTGGATTTAGTCAAAGTTGAACTAACCATGTTTGCTGATGGATCTGATGTTGAGTATAGAGTTTCACCTAAAGGCCATTAAATCCATTCCTAATATGAACTGCATGGCCGTGTTTAACTTGAAGAAGCATTAAGCTCAGAAACACTCCTTTCCAGGAAAATTTAAAACATCATTTTTAAAAGGTAGTTAATATGATTTTCTAACAGCTAAAGAGATATAGAGCTGGAGGTTTACAATATCAATCCTTAGAGAATTTATTTTAAGAGATTCTAATTTAACCTCAACAATTAGCTATCATTTCACCTGAAGCACTAGTTTAATATGGGGTAAATTAAAAGGAAGAAACTAACAGATCTTGGACACCTCTTGGTCCATTTTAAGGTTGTGTTGTATCTTTGGCCTCTCACGCTGACCATGATCTAAAATCAAGTCCCTGGGTGGGAGTCGTAAGTCCAGCCTCTTACAGCTTCTTGCAGCTTCTCCAGTTGTAGACACTTTGAGGGAACCAAATATGTCTCAAAATAGAAGGGGAAAGTAATTCTTGCCTTTCTCTTTCCCAAACACGTACCTTATCTTTGTCTCAGCTTTTAGAAAGTCAAATATCATTTGGTTTCCAAAAATATTTGTCTTGGAGCTTGGGATGAATTCCTAGTTGATGAGAAACCATTGTTCCAGAGAAGGCAGGGAATAAACCTCCCAACTACACAGACATTCTGAACAATTTCAGACATTCAGTTAGCAAAGACGGACCTTGGCTTTCTGTGGCCTTTCCCAGCTAATTGAAAACCTTTGGGAGAAGATCTCACCTGGAAATATTCCAAGAGGAAGCCAGAAAAGACCCAATGGGAGCTACAATGGCCTATTTTCAATTACCAATCAAACCAACACTCAAGTCACTATGCCAAAGGAGCCAGGAAAGTGGTAAACTGATATTTATTCCCACAAAACATATAAATATGCACTCTCTCTTGAAAGATTATTTGAAACCTAGTGACCAATAAATAATTGTGAGAGCTTCAAACTTTATTTTAACTACCTTAGTCTTACTTGTCCTGTGATTGATGGTCACCAAAAGAGCAAGAAGCTCTCCAGTTCTTAGGGGTAGAAATAACTAAAATTGAGGTTTCAGCTTCTAGTCTGCCCAAGTGGGATTCCTGAGAATTACAAATGTGTTGAGATTTTACTTTTCCATTTAGTCCTCTTTTGTCCACTAATATGGCATGGGGTATTTCCATGCGTTTGCTGTGATGAGAAACTGTACTGGCCTTCCCCCTACTCCAGATTGTAGAACCTAAATCCACAGCCCATACACAGTGCCAACTGAAATGGCTAAAACCTGAACCTAAGTGATCTGAATTGTTAAGTCCTACAGCTCCAAGTGTTTACTTAGGGTTAATTTATAACTAAACACACTAGTATTTACTGGAACAAAAAGGTCATTAGTGTCTTACTAGGAAGCAATTAAATTAACAGCTCCAAGCCATTCATCAAATCACAAAACAGATGCTGAACTTTTCTGTAGGAAATCAGATTCTATAGTGCAGGAAAAAGAGCTCAACTCAAAACACAGCAAAGCACTCCCTCTTCCCCTCAGCTTCGCTCAAAACAAAAACATCCAACCACTTTGATCTGTAGCCAGAGTCCCAGAGCTCTTTACATTACAGACAAGCTCAGAGAAAACAAGACAGAGAGAACTAAAGATACCAACACCAACCACAACAACTCCACAGACTTACACATGAAGTCATAACCACGCTCCCCTACCACCCACCAACAGGGTTTCGCTCATTCACTTCTTTGGCTCCAATTCATGACAATACAATTATTGTCAAATAATAAAACAATATATTCAAATGATATGACATGATCAATGATATTAAGTGACAGTTATGGTTCTGTAAAAATAACCTTCAAAAACAATTGTATTTGGGAGAAAATTTTAGGAAATTGCCTGACATGTACATATGTGGCACTAGTTACATAAATCAGTGAATCTTCATCCTGCCTTTGAGCAGAATAGCCGAGGGAATGTGATGGGTTAACATAAACATGGAATGACCAACTAGTCATGGATTTCAGAGAGGGGAAAAAAAATGAGACTCTAATCCTTCATTGTCATTTATTAAGCAATTGACTTTGGGAATGAGTTTAATTTACTTAAGTGTCAGCGGCATCGTATGCTAAATGGAAATGATACTTAACTCCTGCAGTCGTTTCCAAGACCGGATGGGGAAACGATGGAGCACATATTAGAGGTCGTGTTCAGGTTTAAGTGATTTAAGACGAATTAAAGGGTTCATGAAAGTATAGTACCCCAAGTTAGTATTTGTATATTCCTCACTGGTGATGAGCAGAGGAGAGAAAGCTGTTGTCCAAACCCTAAGAGGCCATTGTAAAGCAGATTGCTGGTCTTGTCTTTTCTGTCTCAGTCTCCTACCTGCCTTTGTCATTGGCTGAATCCAACACTCCCTCTCACTAGGGTGACACACAGCCAAGGGCAAAGAACAGGTTGGGAGAATGCTGAAACAAGGACCCAACAGCGTGACAGTTGACAGACAACACAAATTGCACAAGTTAGGGTAGCTATTAGGCGTTTGGCAATCTTGTTCACGCCCAAGTTCAACTGCCAGGCTTCGGCCTGGGCTGCTACCCTGTCTCCAGCAGACAGGCACTGACGGTTGATGCCGCTAAGGTCCCCTAGAGCCTTTGATCCATGCCTGCAACCTCACGGGTACTGGCTTTCTTGCAGTAACTCAAGATGTCACCTTTGGGTCTGAGCAGAGGTTCGTTTTCTCAGGTAAGCATTTAAGGAAGCAGTTAAGCCGGCCCAGTCATACTGTGAGGGCCGTTTTGAAATGCAATATGGACGGTAGGACCGCGGGTTATTTGGGGGGGGGAGGGGGGAGGGGCAAGCATTTTGTCAGTTCCATCACCTCCCCTATTCAACTGTGAACTCTACGTGACTGTGTAACAAACTGCTTACCCTCGTTTCCTTACCTCATTTCCTCAGCAGTGATCTGACAAAGCTCAGGGAGGAGGGCAAATCGAGTGCAAAGGTGCCCACTCCAAGGGTCTATGTACGGATCAGGTTCTACAAGCTATGAACGAGTCGTGTTGTATAACGTCATGCAGCCATTTCTCATAGCAGATTTCCCCTGTCAATGTGTTGAGAATCGAGTTCAACATTGATTAGAACATGACTCGTTTCCCCATCCCCACTCCCACCCCCAGCCCCAGCGCAACTGTTTCATCAAGGTAAGCCTATCCCAATAGACACATCATACACAATCACAAATCGGCAAAAGCCCAGCATATCATTTGAAAGATTCCTCGCCTTTCAATTGGAGAATGAAAATGAAAAGCTAACCTGTGCTGAATGTGGAGGACACACCAGGTAAAGCGATTCAGTCATGAAATCACTAAATAAAGGAAGAGGGGAGCCATCCAAACATTTTACTAACCAGTCAATATTAGGAACTAACTCTCTGTAGATGCCTAACATTCTGTTAGGGTTTGTCAAACACTAGCATGATGGTCTTTATTTCTGTACATGTCTAACACGGGCAACAGACAGGACAACTTCTCTGGCATAGAGCATATAGATGCTCTCTGCTGCTTATACAGGATTCTGCTGCTTCAGTCCCTCAGTGGTGGCATCCACTCAGGCAGTGCTCACACTTCCCCACATGCCAGAGGATTGTGGAAGAAAACGGGGGAGCTTAGGCCAATAGATTACTCATACTGGAGGCCATGCCAGAAGAAAGTCCTGTTTCTGACCTGGTGGTCTCATGGTGGTTGCACATTCAGCTAAGGAGACCTAACTCCAAAAGTGGGGGAAACCAAAAACATGGTTCAGAGTTCATTTTTCCTACTAAAGCTTCATCCTCATTATAGATGAACTTTGTTTCAGAACTTTTGCTTTCCTGATTCTTTGCTTTTGAAAAATATTTTTAACAGACATTTCTTAACATTTCTGTGTATAACAATTAATTTAAAAAAAAACAAGTATGTCTGGTACTGAAATATGAAATGAGACTTTGTCAGGGAAGACAAATGGGCAGTGAGCACCTGCATCAGGCTGTCATCTCAGTGGAATGCAAGTGACATAGAGGTTTGTAAAAAGACATAACAGAAGTGAGGTTGTATAAATGTGAAGAAGGAAAATAAGCAGAACAGAGATGCAAGTGGAGGGCAGTGATACTCTCAATAGCAGAACCAGAAAAGACTCAGGAGTGAGATTTGAAATGTAGGGCTGAGCATGTGACTGCCCAAGGCAAGAGCATTAGGTTAGGGCATTGATCAATGTAATGATCCCTGGCTGAAGAGCCAATCCTCCTGAAACTCTTAAGTAGCATTACTTTCCAACACATACACACACACACACACACACACACACACACACACCACATGTACACAGGCATGCAGTCATGTAGGCATACACACACAGCACACATGCACACACAAATATACACACACATGGATGCATATGTGCATGCACACACATGCATAGACAAGCACACACACATATATACACATGCACACACAAAAATATATACACACAAATATTCACACACACATATAAACTTGAATACATACATACACATATACAAACATATCACACTTAAACACACACATACATAAACCCAGTTTTAAACTTAATTTATCAGTTTTAGTTTCTTTTTGTGTGTGTGCATATCTGAAATATATTCAGCAAGCAATCAATAAGTACCTAAAATTACTCTAAAATTCTTTGACTCAAATACCATGTTGAACTTTTGCCAATTTTGTCCTTAGTAGAAATGTATTGATAGACTCTTAAATCCCTTATTAGTTTTCTTTAGGATTAATCTAAAGAACACTTCTCTACTAAGTAATAGGAAGGGAAAATTGAAGGAAAGGATTTTGTTCTGAATGTGCTACTCATGCCTTGGAAACTTTTTATTTAAGCTTTTTAGACAATCATATGTGAGAATCCTGCCTTGTTTCTCCCCCGCCTTCTCCCTATCCAGCTCCGTGTGTGCTCCTCACTCCCAAGTTCATGACCTCTTCTAATTTCTGTCAAGACTACCAGAAACCTAAATGAGCTTGTATTTTTTTCACATTTCAGATAGTTTGTTGGGTTCACAGAGGAAGATTTGATAAGTGGGAATCTATGGGGGGCTGGAGGGGGGTGGGGGGACAGGGAGTGAGGGGGAGTGAGGGGGTGAGGGGGGGCGGGGGGTGAGGGGTAACTGTGGTTGGCATGGACTGTGTGAGAGAAGAACATCTTTTCAATAATAAAATAAAACACTGAAAAAGTTTAAATGTACTTAAATTTGGAGGAAAAGTTATCATTGTTTTGAATTGGTAATAGAAAATATTCAGTACACCTGAAGAACCAACAAAGCTCTTTGGAAACAGGATATACATAGGATATTTTCTACTGATTTAGAAGAGATGATTAAAGTATGTGTCTATTAATGTCCTTCAAAAAACCCACAGGATAAAGAGCAAAGAGAAGAAAATTCTAGTAAAGTCTATAAAAAAATATTTAGAAAATTCTCTGGAGGCTCTTGCCTCACACCAGATGTGGTTAGATCCATCTTCCACATGCAAGGATAGAATCCTGGAACTATCAGAAATTATATTTTGTCAATATTTAGGCCAAGGAAGTAAACATGCTCTGTGTACCTAAAATCCCCCTTCTGGAGGGCCAATCAGAAAAATCCCCTTCCTGAAGGGCCAATCAGAAAAGCCATATTCTGGAGAGCCAATCAGAAACTAAGTTAGAGAGCTTCGCATTTAAGGCATGAAAATGTCTGTGTGCTTAAAGAAGCACATCGGTCTGGGAAACGACTGGCTTGAACTAGCCTAGCCAGCTTCGTCACCCATCTGTTTTCCATTAGGCAATGCAATATTAAGGCTTTTTGGCCCAGACGTCTTCAGGAAGCAAATACACAGTCTCCATCAAGGGCCAATCGTAACTTCTTAGTCATTTTGCAGAAACATTATACAACATCTATACTGAGATGCTGTGCTCAGAACCTGGCCACAGCTAGGGGCTGACACACAGGAATTCAGTCACAGATCCACGCCAACGTTTCGGAGCAATTGATTTCAGCATCTGAGGTATTCTTTGTCGTCACTCCCTAAAACTCTCTGAAGCCTATTCTGTATTTTCCAATATAAGAAGCCAATTGGCTTAATGGTATTAAAATCCCAGCATTAAAGGTCCTAGAGTTGGAGAAGGTTCCTTCCATCTACTTGTCTGTTGATTTACAAGCAGCGCTGAGAAAGGATAGAACACAACAGTCAAAAGATAAGCTGTCGCCGGCCAAGATGCTCAAGTATGGCTCTGCTATTTAGACAAGTTGTCTCCTTTGCTCCGATTCTCTCATTTAAGAAAGGGAAGATAGTAACCCAAACAACAGCAAAAGGTGCTGCAAAAACTCAGTGAGGCAATAGAAGGAGAGATTTAAGTTCCAGGATTTGTGTATAGTAAAGCAAAATCTAAGTGGGATCGAAACACAGTCAAATGAGTCCTAGAGGGAGAAATAAAGGTTCCCATAGGCAGAAGAGAAGACACAAGCGAAGAGAAGAAAGCAATGTGGTAGTGATGGATTCACAACTCAAATAGTGCCGTCAACCAACAAAGGTAAAAGATATGCGAAACAGACTTCCCTCTAGAGCTGAAAAACAAAACAAAGTAACTCAATAGCATCCTAATTTCAGAACACTAATACTGCTCTTCATGTCTGACTTGCAGAACACTGAGCACTAAGAATGCAGCTATGCTATTCTGAGCCACCAAGTTTATTGAAAGGCATTTCAGAGGTCAGAAAGTTGATGCATTGTCATAAAGATAAGACATTAAATGTTTTGCCCAGCTCTTCCTTCTCCTGTACCCATGATTTTTGCAGTTTGGCTTTGCAGACTTTTCTTCTATAGGTGGAATGTGTGTGCCCACTGATTAATGAAATTTGTCTTGCTAATCAAATGGAGGCAAATGTGACATTGTGTCAGCTCCAAGACCAGGTCACCTCATGTTCCCATTCTTCTCCCATTTACATATTGTTAAGATTTCTCTTTCTTTTGGTGGGTGAGCATGCCTGCGAAAATGTATGTGCAGATGCATGTGTGCATAAACATGCATATGTCCATGTCCGCACATGCATGTGTAGGTCAGAGCATAGCCTCTAATTCTGCTCCTTAGGTACTGTCCACATTAATATTTGGGACAAAGTCATCCTTCTCCTGTCCTAACTCACCAGATAACTAAGCTGGCTAACTAGTGAGCCCCAGGGAGTCTCCATTTTCTCTGTGCTAGAATTACATCAATGTGTCACTATGCCTGGCTTCTTTTTACATGAGTTATGGGAATCTAACTTGGGCCCTCACGCATGCATGGTAAGCACTTTACCTAATGAGCCATCTTCCCAGCTCTGTTTCCTTGGTTTGGGGCGATCCATAAGAAAGATACACCGCAGACGATCTACGAGGAGCAGGACTGTGAAGAAGCTGAGAGCAGATGTGAAGTAAATTGAGAACCTACAGCCAAACTTAGACAAGACATGCACAAGTTAAAAATAAGTCAGTCCTAAGCCTTCATTATACAGCCATAACTGGCTACTAAAATTATTATTCAGATACTGATGAGACATGTAATTTTTTTTAAAAAATTGATTTTGTTTGTCTCTACCACCCTCTAGACTATCTAGTAGATATTAGTAGGATTATGCTCTTCATCTAGAAATGTGAGAAATGATCTAAAGAGTCGATCTCATGATGCAAAATATGAGTAAGACCAACCTACCCAGTTCTCTAGAATGTGGTTTGAATGACTTAGTGATTGAAGAAGCCAACACTGAACAAAGGTGTTGTAAATATTTCCAATACGCCCCTTGTGTTGCAGTTGTCCTTACTTCCTCTTTATTAACTGTGTCCCTCTTTGAGTTCCTTTCTAAGTGGAAATCATGACAAACTTAGGAGGGAGAGGCTATGGTGACTTCAGGTTTTCTGGACTGAGAGTTAGAAATGTAGTGATTCAAGTTTGATCTCAACTTGGTTAAGCTACAATACTCAAGCAATCAAATCAGACACTAGTGTCAATGTGATTGTGAAACTCGGAGATGTGGTTGCCATCCACAATCAGTGAGCTTTGAAGCAGAATAACCTTGATAAAGTCAGCGGTCCTCATTCAGTCCATTAAAAACCTTGAGCACAAGCGCTGGAGTCTACTGAGCAGTAGAAATGAAGCTGCAGTGCCCCAGGGCTTCAGCTCCCAGCCTGCTGCTCTGCCTACACATGTGACTCTAATAGTTCCCAAACTCTATCTCCAATTCCTCACTATAAATCCCTTAAAGGGTATTAATCAATACGTGCACTATAATTACTAACTATATCATATATAAGTTCATTATGTACCTAATATATAGCAAGAGATTTAAGAATTATATACGAATGTAAGTGTAAAGATAAAGTGTGTGTGTGTGTGTGTGTGTGTCCATGTGTGCATATAATTGTGTATGTATTAAGGATCAGCCCTATTTCTCTAGAGATTCCTGACAGATACAGTGGTTCAGTTTGCAGTAATGGGAAGCAAGCTATCCTGAGGAAGGAAGAATATGATTTCATTTTGGGGCCAATACAAGAGAGTAATAACTTCTACTAAGCCTTGCCCCAAGACACTCATGAGTCCCACAGCTTTCTCCTTTTCCATGTTCCCCAATATCAGAATCCAACTACCCTATGTGTTTGTCCACTAGGTTTTGTCTTTGATTAGAAACCATTCACTTCACCTAAGATACTAGGATCAGTAGGCATGCATGCTTTCCTCTTGGACTCTGTTGCCGTGATCATGATTTCTTTGTAACATGGACATGTTGATGATGAGTTCATGTGGTCCCGCCCCATAAATATTGATGCTTGATAACATGATCTCAACAGCTTAAGCATGGAGAGAAGTTCCTCGCTCTCACCATTAGAACAGCTTACTGTTCTAAAGTGTCTATATCGTATTATCTGATAGAAAGTTCTGCCTTCTCTGCTTTGAAAACAGTGCATCGACTCTCAGAAAGAGGATTAATGTAAAGGTCCTCCTGACCATGTCCCATCTCATTCTTGGCTTTCTTTCCTAGTGTAATAAATTAGCTGGTGCAGCATCTCCTTGCATGACTCAAATGACAGGAGACTCACTATGAATATAAGCCATCTATGCTCACACCAATTGTGATTACAAACCCCAGATTCCTAACTTCCATCTCTTGTCTACCTTCTAAATATTAACCTTACCAGACTCCTCTGAGATGAGGTGAGACAAGGCATGTTCAAGATGGTGTAGTAATCTCTGTTCTATTTCCAGACTCTGGTATTCAACAGAGGAAATGGAATAACTCTTTCATCATAACCATAATTACAACATTTGTGATCCCTGCCCCTTCTACTCCCTCACTTATGTGTTTCCTGCTGCAGATTCAATTTTTGTAATTTATATTACTTTCTTTTTATTTCACACAAACATTTTCTTCTTAACAGAATTGATTTTATCCAAGGAAGTGGTCTATGTTTCAAACTTTCAAATGTTCCATATCAAATGTATAACTTGGATTAAAAAAATAAACTTTTACTCTTTGCCTTCTATTGTAAAATACATTGCAGGCACTCAGAAAGGAGTCTTTGAGTTGAGACAGAGCACGGGACAAGCAAGGAATGAGGTGGGGTGAACAAGAGCCCAGTGTTGCTTCGTAAGGACTGCACAGATTGTCCTTGTCCCTGTGCAGGTATGCCATAGGCCAGATGTAAAGCTGCATGAGTTCGGGGAACCAGGGGGAGGAAGCCCAAAACCTCGCTTCCTACTCAAATGAATCAAACTCTAGACACGCTAGACTGATGTCAGTCTCTAACCTGACTCTAGAAAGGTTGATAAGCCTGAGAGCATCTTGAAAGCCCTCCTTCCTTAGTATTTACCCAAGTTGGATGGACGCACTCTTACAGTCCACAGTATATGAAGACCCTCTGTCTCCCAGCACAAAAAAAAAAAAATCCCCAGTCCCTAACATGCACTCTTCTAGTTCATTGCTGACAGATTTTTTTTTCAGAATGTCAAGGCAAATCTCTGTAAAGGGAACCTAGTAGTAGGTGCTCTCTTACTAGGGACTTCCTTTCTAATTTAAATACTTTCAATGTCATGAATATTAATCATGAAAGAAGCCTACTCTGACTGCAGTCCACTCGGTCTGTGTTCTCCATTTACCCCTCCTTTTATTGTTTTTATTGGTATGTAAATTTAGTATGTTGTATATGTGTGAGCTTGGTGTTTATATGTGTGGTCTATACACATGCCTGTGCTTTTATATACAAAGGCTAGAGGAAAACATAACACGCTCTACTATGTTTTTTCTACATCATTTCTTTCAGGCAGGGTCTCTCACTGAAGTCTAGAGTTCATGCTCTTCAGTGGCTGAAGGACACATAGATCCAGAGATCTCCTTGCCTCTCTTCAGAGCTAGACATGCAGAAGACCGTGCTTGACTTGTTACCTGGATGCTGAGTTCTGAACTCTGATTCTCCTAGTTTCCTGTTTTTACAGCAAGCTCTCTTCACTGGTGAGGCATCTCTAGAATGCTTGAACTTACACTTTACCGAAAGAGAAGGAAATTTCAGTGAACCCTGATATTTCTATGTAATGAAACTCTACAGCCATTTGGAATGTGTGTGTGTGTGTGTGTGTGTGTGTGTGTGTGTGTGTGTGTGTG
>JADRCD010105611.1:0-11915 GCA_019843815.1 Montemys delectorum | reverse complement strand
GCATTCATCTTAAAGAAAGAGTAACTTATAAAGTCCTCTTCTTCAAACTTGATACAAGAGTTACAAACGTCAGGCAAAGCATTCAGTCTCACTCTTTGTTGTTCTCTTACAAGCAACCTCCCTAGTTAATTGTCTATGTTTCTTTGGGGTATATAAATATTTTCAAAATATGTAAGCTGTTTTGAAAACCATAGTATAGTGTAAAAACATGAAATAAACAATAGTACTAATAAGAGACTGAGATAGGAGAAGCAAGATTTCAAGACCCTTATGTTGTACACAGACAGACACTGTCACAAACAAGCAAGCTGAAAGTCTATATAGATTGTACAATGTTGGACCTATTTTTCCAATTACCAAATTAAAGAGACCATTGGATAACAATCAACAAATTTCTAATTCCTCATATTATTGGATTTCAATTGATTAGGATAAATTAGTAATATTAATTTTCATATTAATATATTAAGAAAAAGTAATTGTCACTTCCTGGTTTTTTTTGTTGTAAGTGGTGGAATTAGGTTTGTGCGGATTTGCTGAAAGATTACTTTCTTGCTTCTTCTAGGGTGTAGTTTTGATCCTTATGTTGATGTTTTCCATCTGTTATCCTTTGTAGGGCTGGATTTGTGGATTGTGTAAATTTTGTTTTGCCATGGAATATCTTGTTTTCTCTATCTATGGTAATTGAGAGTTTTGCTGGGTATAGTAGCCTGGGCTGGCATTTGTGTTCTTGTAGGGCCTGTATGACATCTGCCCAGGATCTTCTAGCTTTCGTAGTCTCTGGTGAGAAGTCTGGTGTAATTCTGATAGGCCTGCTTTTATATGTTACTTGACCTTTTTCCCTTACTGCTTTTAAAATTCTTTCTGTGTTTAGTGCATTCGGTGTTTTTATTATTATATGATGGGAGGAATTTCTTTTCTGGTCCAGTCTATTTGGAGTTCTATAGGCTTCTTGTATGTTCATGGGCATCTCTTTCTTTAGGTTAGGGAAGTTTTCTTCTATAATTTTGTTAAAGATATTTGCTGGTCCATTACCTTGGGAGTCTTCACTGTCTTCTATACCTATTATCCTTAGGTTTGGTCTTCTCATTGTGTCCTGGATTTCATGGACGTTTTAGGTTAGGAGCTTGTTGCTTTTTGAATTTTCTTTGACCATTGTATCAATGTTTTCTATGGTGTCTTCTGCCCCTGAGATTCTCTCTTCTATCTCTTGTATTCTGTTGGTGATGCTTGCATCTATGACTTCTGATTTCTTTCCTAGGTTTTGTATCTCCAGGGTTATCTCTCTTTCTGTTTTCTTTATTGTTTCTATTTCCATTTTTAGATTCTGGATGGTTTTGCTCATTTCCTTCACCTGTTTGATTGTGTTTTCCTGTTGTTCTTTAAGGGATTTTTGTGTTTCCTCTTGAAGGGCTTCTAGCTGTTTACCTGTGTTCTCCTGTATTTCTTTGAGGATGGTATTTATGTCTTTCTTAAAGTCCTGTATCATGACCATGAGAAGTGATTTTATATCTGAATCTTGCTTTTCCAGTGTAATGATGTGTCCAGGACTTGCTATGGTAGGAGAATTGGGTTCTGATGATGCCAAGTGACCTTGGTTTGTGTTGTTTATTTTCTTACGCCTCCCCCCCCCCCCTGCTATCTGGTTATCTCTAGTGCTACCTGCCCTTGCAAAATCTGACTGGAGCCTGTCCTTCCTGTGATCCTGGTTGTGTCAGAACTTCTCAGAGTCAAGCTGTCTCTGTGATCCTGGGCTTGTTAGATCACCTGGGAGTGGGGCTTCCTCTGTGTTGTGGGACTGGCTGCAGAGCTTGTGCCCAAGCTCTGCTCTGGACACCAGCCCAGACAGACGGGAAGGAACCCGAGTCACTGGGTTGGCAGAGTTCCTGTGTGCCTAGTCCCACTGGTCCCAGTTACTCCCAGTGTGTGGACAGATGTTGTGTCCTCCTCACCTCTGATGCTGGGTATATCAGAGGGCCTGGGAATGGAGCTTCCTCTGGGTATTGTGGGACTGGCTGCAGAGCTTGCCCCCAAGGTCTGCTCTGGACACCAGCCCAGACAGACTGTAAGGAACCCGAGTTACTGGGCTGGTGGAGTTCCTGTGTGCCTGGTCCCACTGGTACTGATCATCTTTAATATCCTATAAACTCCCAACGGCAACTAACAAATGAGTGTTGGTTTTTTCAGGTTGTTAGGTGTTAAGAGAGGACACAGGGAAACTTCCTAACTTTGCCTTTTCTTAGGTGAATTATTTGAAGTGTGTAAGGGCCACATGGCTGCCTCTCCACAGGGGAGTCCACTGCTGGCCACAGTGCTGGCATGGCTGCCTGTCTGGGACAGGAGTAGCAAAAACTCAGCACTGCCTGTTATAAAGAACAGGTAGCTCTGGTGCAGAGGGAGCTTTAACCTGGAACAGCCTGAAAGTTTAGGGTAGCCATGGTGGTGGGGCAGGGTTTACAGGCCAGAGGAGCCTGGTGGCTTTGATGTGTATATGTGTATGTCTGTGTGTGTGTGTCTGTGTGTGTATGTCTGTGTCTGTATGTGTGTATGTCTGTGTGTATCTGTATGTGTGTGTGTCTGTGTGTGTATATGTGTGTGTGTCTGTGTGACTGTGTGTGCTTTTCTTCCATAATTTATTTTATTCACATAACATCCCAATTGCATACCCCTCCCTCCTCTCTTCCCAGTCCCACCCTTACAAATCCCTTCTTCATTAGCCACTCCTTTTCTCCTCAAAGAAGTCAGAGCCTCCCCTACCTTGGGTACCACTCTACCCTTGGACATCCTAGTCCCAGCAGGACTTAGAGCCTCCTCTCCCACTGAGGCCCAACCAGGCAGTCAAGGTAGGAAAGAGGATCCAGTGACAGGCAGCAGACAGCCCCCACTCCACCTGTTAGGGGACCCACATGAAGCTCACATCTGCTACAAGTGTGTAGAGAGATTTGGTCTTTGATTGGTGGCTCAGTCTCTCTGACCCCCATTGGCCCAGGTTACTTGACTCTGTAGGTCCTCTTGTGGTGTCCTTGACCCCTTTGGCTCACTCAGTTCTCTCCTTCACACTTCCACAAGACTCCCCTGAGCTCCTCCTCTTTGGCTGTGGATCTCTGCTCTATTTCCATCTGCTGCTGGGTGAGACCTCAGAAGACAGTTATGCTGGGCTCCTGTCTGCAAGCACAGCAGAGTATCACTAATAGTGTCAGGGGCTGGCTCTCTCCCATGGGATAGGGCTCAAGTTGGGCCAGTCATTGGTTGGCTGTTCCCTCGGTCTCTGCTCCATCTTTATCTCTGCTCATCTTATAGACAGGACAGATTTGGGGCTGAAGGTATTGTGGGTGGGTTGATAGCCCCCTCCCTCCTCTAGAAGTCCTACTTGGCTACAGGAGGTGGTTGTGTTTATAGGGACCCATGAAGCCTTGAAGTATTGTGGTTTGATGTGTCAGTTATGTGCTAATAAAGAGCTAGATGCCCAATTTGCCAAGGTAAGAGGGTGAGGGAAGAGGCTGTCCTGGTGGCAGGCTGGTTCCAGGGGGTTCGGAGGAGTGCTCAGAGGAAGGGAACTTCGCTCTGTGTGCAGCAGTCCTTCTGTCCTCGTTCAGAGTGCAGCCTGTGCTGAACCTGGAATGGCAGTTCAGGACACAGTTAGGGCATGCATTCTGGGAGGGTAGAGTTTGGGACCTTACAGATTGGCTTTGTGTTGACACTCAGTGCAGGTTTCCCCGTCCAGTTTTCAGTGCTGACTGTGCCATTGCGTGGGGGTGCTACAGTTCACTTACTGTCGTCCCCAAAGTGTGACCAGAGCCTCTTTAAACATCTATGTATAGATGGTTTTTTGCATGGAATTTTTTTTTTAAGAAAAAATTAGACACTAACTAGAATATGGCTGCAAGTATATTTCTGGAATTAGTTAATTCCAGATGAAGAATTAAGTGTAGGAATTAAACGTATTTCAAGCTGTGTCTTATAAATTAGCAGTAGTGTTTATTAAGATTTGAAAAACCAAACAAACTAACAAACAGCCTGGGAGCTGCCAGAGACTGAGCCACCCACCAAAGTATACACAGGGGCTGGTCTGAGGCCCTGGCAGGTCTGCAGCCTGGGCTGACCTCTATGGGAGAGGAAGAGCCTAATCCTGCAGAGACTTGATGCCCCAGGTAGGGGGATGCAGGCAGGGGCAGGTATCCCTCTCAGAACACCCTCTCAGAGGTGAAGGGGAGGGGAACGGGGTGAAGAACTTTGTCTGGGAGGGGGAGCATGAGTGGGGTAACATTTGTGTTATAAATAAATAAAAATAATTAATTAACAAATTAAAAGCAAATAAAAAACCCATCCTCCCTCTGCCCACTGCCCCCATTTTTCCCCCTCTGTGGTCCTCTTCTTCTTCCCACCACACAGTCCCTCAGCTTTTATACTGTACACATCCCACTGTGCTTTCTTGTCCCTTGCTGCCCCTCCACCAGGCCCCTTCATCATTTTTTCATAGTACACACACACACACACACACACACACACACACACACACACACACACATACACAGGCGTATATGAACTTTAAATTATATCTATATGTGAGAGAAAGCATGTAGTAACTATTTTTCTGACTCTAGATTGTTTAATTTCATATGGTGATCTCTAAAAAGTAAATTCAAGTTTATTAAATTTTGAATTGTATGTATTTGTTTTATGGTTTAAGTATATAAATAAGATTTTCTTTATGAACCAAATAATTCCAACCTCTGTAAATTAAAAAGATTAAATATGATATTTTCTATCAATTTTAGCCTGTTCCCAGAACATGGGCATCAATTCTAGAATGCCTAATCATTGCTCATTCAGTTGGAGTGGAAAGTCTTTTTGCTGACTGCATGAAGTAAGTTACCTTCTGTATTGCTGTTAGTGCGTGTCCTTTGTATAGAACATACATGTATATATAATATATACTCTTAGCCTCCAAAATTTGTGGCAATTTTAATCTTGCTATATGTTTTCAATAAAGTTGAAGGAGTTAGTTCTTAACTAGCTGTACCAATTGAGAAGGTGTGCGGATTTAGATGTTACTTAAAATGTGTGAGGTCAGTTTTGTTGATGATAAACTATGGCTATGTAAAAATGTGCACATAATCAACTTGGGTTTAAGTACCTCTTTCTGTGGATGAGCTGTGCGTGCACATATGGGTGTGGGTTGGAGTGTGGGTGTGTTATGGGTGTGAGTGCAGGTGTGGTCCAGGTGTGCCAGTGCAGGTCTGGTGGGGGTGTGCTGTGGAGATCCTTGCAAGCATCATGGCCAACAAGGAAACAAACCTTGGAAAGATGAGAATGAAAACTTGGTTAGGCCTGACTGGATCAAATTGTGGGAGTCTAGCCCCAGGTGGTTTACTGTCAACAGATTTAAACACAGTACTATTAGGAAACAGTTTCCAGGCAACAATCATTCTAATTCTAAGTGCACACTAAAGCTAGGCTGTGGCTGCTTAGAAACTCTTACAAAGTATGTGATATCTCCACTAAGGATGGGCTCTATTAACTGGGAGCTAGGGAAGGAGGTCTGGAGGATTTGAGTGAGGGCTGGCTTTAGATGGAGCACAGGTCAGCAGGCCATTAACCACACTCACTCCCAAATTTCTTCACTGGGGAGACGCCCCTGCATGATTACCATCCCTAGCTTCTCCAGTGTTTACCTGTAAGCATGGCAACCCCATGCCCTTTACATTTCTGAAAAGGAATATAATTAAGTCTATCTTAGAGCCCATACAGTTAAGTGACAGCCAGTCACAATATGTGGTACTCTTTTGTATGACTGAAAACAGAAATACTGACTTTGAAATGTTTCCTTTCTCTAACTTGGATCACTTTTACTTTAACAGCTGCATTATAAACCATTTTGCACGGTTTTGGTCGGAAAGAAGCTTTGCACATGTTCCTGCAGAGATTCAGAAGACTTGTCTCAGTATGCAGATTCAGTCCTTAGTGAGTATGTCTGAATGCTGGGCTTCTGTGCTGTGCATCAGAACGTTCACTCAGTCTGCAGCACTCACAGGGATTGAAGGCCGAAATCAAATGTTAATGTGTAAAAGCAAGATGACAGTCACAATAACTCAGGACCAAACTGGAAAGCCCCACCCTAAGCTCTCGTTCTTCTGAAGCCACTCTCAGGGCTTACCTCACTAGTCTGGGGCTCAGTGAGACAGGCTGCCCTGCTATGAGGTAGACGTTCATGAATATAAGAGTTCCAGAAATGAAGATTGTGCGTTGGTTCAGTAGTCCAGGGACACAGATCACAGGGTGATTCAGAATACCATGCTGGAGCATCTCAAGAGCATCCAAGGGACTCAGCTGCCCACCTAGTGGCAAGTTTGTCTACATTAGGCCACTTCCTTCATTGTCATTCTAACACACGTTTGTATGTGTTAGAATAGGCATTCACTCTGAACATGGATTTGCCTCCCTAACTGTTTCTGCTAAAATTGTCATCTATGAGTATATACTCTGTCATCTTGGTGTTCTATACAGTACAACAATGACTAAGAAATTCACTCACAGAAATTAAAACCCACAGCGGGCTCATGCTTGTGTAACTCACTGAATTCATGAATTTCCCTTTTATCCTCAAACTACTAGTCTGATGGAACACAGCAGGACCTGTAGCAGATGAAGGGCAGTGCCAGCTAGGTGGCAGCGCCTGCCCAGGCTGAGGCAGTGTCCTCTAAGCTACAGTGTGTACCTAAATCAGCCTTGGATTTAAGGTGCTGTTTTTCTTGTAGTCGAAATTTCTGTATCCAGAAATCAAGATGGCTAACTGGGAATGGCCCACACAGAATTGTACCCGGTGACCCATTAGCAAAAATATGCCTCCCTTCAGGGCAACTTTGGGCTCTGCTAATGTAGCCATCTTAGCACCAGAGAGAATGCATCAAGTAGGAGTAGACACAGCAAAGATTCCATTGAACTGGCAGCTGGGACAGCCTTGCTTTGGCTGGCTTGTAAATCCAAATATGAGGAAGTAGAAGTGATAGGTTGAATTTGACTGTTAAGAGGAGGCTGCGCTGCAGCTCTCCATTGTGTATAAGGAAAACCACATCTGGACAGATTTACAAGTTACAGTGCTACAGCACACGTGCAGCCTTTATACCCCTCTACATGAGTGTTTATCTGATGACTAGTCAGATGTCTTAATTTTCTTTTTTTTATTTATTTATTTTATTAGATATTTTATTTACATGTCATTCGATATCTACTTCCCCAGTTTCCCCTCCAAAAAAAAAAAAAAAGAAGTAAAATAAAACAAAAACAAAAACAAACCTGTTCCCTCCCCCTGCTCATCACCCTACCCCCTCCTGCTTACTGGCCCTGGCATTCCCCTACACTGGGGCATAGAACCTTCACAGGGCCAAGGTCCTCTCTTCCCATTGATGACCGACTTGGCCATCCTCTGCTATATGCTTGCTGCTGGAGCCATGAGTCCCACCATGTGCACCTTTGGTTGGTGATTTAGTCCCTGGGAGCTCTGAGGGTACTAGTTAGTTCATATTGTTGTTCATCCTAAGGGGCTGCAAACCCCTCAGCTCCTTGGGTCCTTTCTCTAGCTCCTTCATTGGGGACCCTGTACTCAGTGCAATGGATGGCTGTGAGCCTCTACTTCTATATTAGTTGGGTACTGTCAGAGCCTCTCAGGAGACAGCTATATCAGGCTCCTGTCAGCCAGCACTTGCTGGCATCCACAATAGTGTCTAGATTTGATGATTGAATGTGGGAAGGATTCCCAGGTGGAGCAGTCTCTGGATTGTCCTTCCTTCAGTCTCTGCTCCATAGTTAGTCTCTACATCTCCTTCCATGGGTATTTTGTTCCTCCTTCTAAGAAGAAGTGAAATATCCATATTTTGATCTTTCTTCTTGAGTTTCTCGTGGTTTGTGGATTGTACTTTGTGTATTCTGATCTTCTGGGCTAATATCCACTTATCAGAGAGTACATACCATGTGTGTTCTTTTGTGATTGGGTTACCTCACTCAGGATGATATTCTCCAGATCCATCCATTTGCCTAGAATTTCATAAATTCATTGTTTTTAATAGCTGGGTAGTACTCCATTGTGTAGATGTACCACATTTTGGCAGGATTAATATAGTAAAAATGCCCATCTTGCCGAAAGCAATTTACAGATTCAATGCAATCCCCATCAAAATCCCAACTCAATTCTTCACAGACTTAGAGCAATTTGCAAATTCATCTGGAATAACAAAAAACCCAGGATAGCCAAAACTATTCTCAACAATAAAGGAACCTCTGGTGGAATCACCATCCTGGACCTTAAGCTGTACTACAGAGCAATTGTGATAAAAACTGCATGGTATTGGTACAGTGACAGGCAGGTAGATCAATGGAATAGAATTGAAGACCTAGAAATGAACCCACACACTTATGGCCACTTGATCTTTGACAAAGGAGCTAAAACCATACAGTGGAAAAAAGACAGCATTTTCAACAGATGGTGCTGGCTCAAATGGTGGTTAGCATGTAGAAGAATACAAATCAACCCATTCCTATCTCCATGTACAAAGCTCAAGTCCAAGTGGATCAGGGACCACCACATAAAACCAGGTACACTGAAACTAATAGAGAAGAAAAGTGGGGAAGAACCTTGAGCACATGGGCACAGGGGAAAATTTCCTGAACAGAACACCAATAGCTTATGCTCTAAGATGAAGAATTGACAAATGGAACTTCATAAAATTGCAAAGCTTCTGTAAGGCAAAAGACATTTTATTTTTTTAAGATTTATTTTATTTATTTTATGGGTATGAGTATACTGTAGCTGTACAGATGGCTGTGAGCTATCATGAGTATGGCGGCTGGGAACTGAACTCAGGACCTCTGCCGGCTCCACTCACTCCGGCCCTGCTCACTCCGGCATAATTCACTGTAGCTGTCTTCAGACACACCAGAAGAGGGCCACAGATCTCATTACAGGTGGTTGTGAGCCACCATGTGGTTGCTGGGATCCGAACTCAGGACCTTCAGAAGAGCAATCAGTGCTCTTACCTGCTGAGCCATCTCGCCAGCCCCAAAAGACACTTTCAATAGGACAAAACAGCGACCAACAAATTGGGAAAAGATCATTACCAATCCTATATCTGATAGAAGGCTAATGTCCAATATGTACAAAGAACTCAAGAAGTTAGACTCCAGAGAACCAAATAGCCCTATGGAGTACAGAGCTAAATAAAAAATTCTCAACTGACGAATACTGAATGGCTGAGAAACACCTAAAGAAATGTTCAACATCCTTAGTCATCAGGGAAATGCAAATCAAAACAACCCTGAGATTCCACCTCACACCAGTCAGAATGGCTAGGATAAAAAACTCAGGTGACAGCAGATGCTGGCAAGGATGTGGAGAAAGAGGAACACTCCTTCATTGTTGGTGGGATTGCAAGCTGGTACAACCACACTGGAAATCAGTGTGGCAGTTCCTCAGGAAGTTGGACATAGTTCCACCAGAGGACCCAGCTATACCACTCCTGGGCATATACCCAGAAGATGCTCCAACATGTAATAAGGACACATGCTCCACCATGTTTATAGCAGCCTTATTTATAATAGCCAGAAGCTGGAAACAACCCAGATGTCCCTCAACAGAGGAATGGACACAGAAAATGTGGTACATCTACAGATGTCTTAATTTTCACCTATGACCTTGTGACCCTACCATCCAGGACAAGCTGGTACCAGTTTACTTTGTGGCTCCATATTTGTTAAGAGACCCTGAGAACTGATTCTGTTTGAAGAGTAGTGAGGATTACACACTGAGAAACACACAACTTGACATTTGCTTTTTCTTCAAGAAAAGGGTTAGCATGTTGTATAGTGATATATGTCATTTTAGGAAGCAGCATGGCTTACTCTTTCCACTAGGGAAAAAAGCACAGTCCACAGAATTACATTCAGGTGCCAAGCTGACAGGGGCGGGAGATTGATCCTATAGCACTGTAGCATGTTTGTGACCTGGCTAGAGTGTGCGTGTGCATGTGCGTGTGCATGCGTGTGTTGCTTGTGATGATCAGAAGATGGTGCCAGAGCCTTTGGAACTGGAGTTCTGGATATTTATGAACCACCATCTGGGTGTTGGACCAATTTCTTTGCAAGAAAGACAAGTGCCCTAACCACTGGATCTTCTTTCCAACCTAACAGAGTATTTACTCTGTAAGACAATTGAAATAGTATGCATTTTATGAAGTACTGTTAAAAGTAATAGAATTAAACATTAAGGTTTAATCTTTAAGGGTTAAATGTAAAATATCACAAAAATTATTATATAACCTCAGTGTCTGGTCATAGTAGAAATCCAGTAATGACAGTTTCTGTGTTGACCCAGTAGTAGTAGGCCCTACAGTAGAACGGCAAGCAAAAGCAGACATTGAACACACATATGTTATGTTCATATTTGAATAATTTTGTTTCAGTTAAGAGCTTAAAGGAAAAGGATAGGTTCAGAAAGAATGTGGTGTCTGTGTAAAGATCAGGCAAAACAATACCTTGGTTAAATTCTCAACATTTCCGAGGATGTCCGTGTTGAATATCCGGTCTTCTATTCATTGCTGTGCAAGAGACCCATCCCACAGTTGAATAGCTTAGGACTATAATTTGTCCTTTCTAAGACTGCTGTGAGTTGGCCGTCTGACCCTTCAGCTGCTGTTGTCTAAGATGGTCCTGGAGCTGGCCGCTGGCCGCTGGCCGCTGCTGACTCACTCTGTGCTATCCTCTGTTGCTCAGATGACAAAGGTAAGAGTTACCCACAATTTCGTTTTTTACAAGAAACATCCAAGAAATCAAAAGGATTTGATTTGCTTAGAAAGTTAGTTATGAATATGTCGTGCGCGCAGGACAGACACACAGACGACAGGCAAGATTCTTCTGCAGCCATACTTTATTCCATCTTCCAGAGGGCGACCCCCCACACCCCCAAAAGCACTGCTTATATATGCCCTGGAGCGGCATGCTCATCTCTGATTGGCTGTTTGCTCATTACCTCATGAGACACCTCGGGATAGGCTGTGACTTGGCGTTTTTGGCCCTAGCACATGCGCAGACTACGTGTTAAGGGGAGAAGAAACCGGCTGCCGGCGCCATCTTGTAATGGAGGCTGCCGGCTTGGGTGTGGCTCTCTACATCTCCCCCTTTTAGTTTTAAATGATAGGCTCTGGCCAATGCCCCGTGTCTTAGGCTAGCTGATGTGCTGTCCATTACCAGCACCAAGAGATAGGTGGGATCCTTTGGATCACTACTCATTGGTGTGCTCCTGGTTTATGGCATCAACCTAATCCCGTCGTAGGGGCCAAAGGCAGCGGGCCTCGAGAACATATGGCAGTTTGACTCACTCTCCCGTGTGCAATGGGATAAGACCCCACGGGGTGCAAGAGCTAAGTCTCGCTGACCATTAGCTTTTAAGTATTTATTTTGTTTTTAGCATGCTGAGCCAAATATCGGGAGAGGCTCCTTGCTCTAGTGCAGCAAATGCTTGGGCAGATACCACCTTGTCACGATTTTTGTTAGGCTCTGCGCTTGCAAACCATATAGAGAATGAGCTCTAAGCCAGCACACAAGGCAACACTAAACAGGCCAATCCCCACCCATTCCTTAAAGAAAGAAAAGACTGAAGAAATCCAAGAGGTAAATTTAGTAAATCTTTGAGCCGTGGACAGATCCAATCACATCGAACTGACAGTCACGATAGCCAATCTCAGCCCATTCATGAGATCTTCTAAACCTGTAAGATATTGAAACAACTATCGAGAGAGATTAGCAGCTTGAATAATATTGAATGGAAGTCACACACAAGCCAGGATATTTAACTTGTGACTGTGTATTAAGATGTTGTTGGGGATTGCAGACTCCCGCAGCGTATTTATACTGGGGAACTGTGC
>JADRCD010105610.1:0-17265 GCA_019843815.1 Montemys delectorum | reverse complement strand
TAGGAAGAGGAAATATGCTGGTTGATCAGAGAGAAGGAAAGGAGAAGGAGAGAGAGAGAGAGAGAGAGAGAGAGAGAGAGAGAGAGAGAGAGAGAGAGAGAGAGAGGAGGGAGAAGAGAACAAAGGGCAGAGAGGAGAGAGAGGAGGAGAGAGCAAGAGTTACAGAGGAAGAGTAAGGGTAAGAGGAGAAGGGAAAGGGAGGAAGAAAGCAAGAGGGTAAGAGTAAGAGCAGAATAGAGCAAGAAGGCAAGAGTTAGTAAGAGTGAGAGGGATAAGAGAAGAGAACAAGAGAGCAAGAGAGTGAGGAGCGGGCAAAACACTCCTTTTATTGTATGGGGTGTGGCATGCCTGACTTGTGATCAGATGACTTTGTGTAAAGTCCAGCTATAATGCTGGGAGTTTGAGGCAGTATCTGCTTGATAGAGCACACATCTCCTGCAGGGGCAGCTGTGAGGGGTCTGGGCTGAAATCTGAGCCATGGTCTCAGGAGCAATTCACCAAATGCCTACTGTCCCTCCTGAGCAGATGTTCAGTGGGTCTCCGGGGTTCCAAGTTGGCTCTGCTCTACTGGACTCTGGCTGTCAGAACTGCTCACCCCCCAACAGCTTACTTCCCATGGCTTCCTCAGCCTGCTTTCTTATAGAACCCAAGACTTCCATCCCAGGGATGGCACCGCCCACAAGGGGCCCTACACCTTTGATCACTAATTGAGAAAATGCCCCACAGCTGGATCTCATGGAGGCACTGCCCCAACTGAAGCTTCCTTCTCTGTGATAACTCCAGCCTGTGTCAAGTTGACACACAAAACTAGCCAGTAAAACGTCCTTGATCCATGTGGAGTTTATTTTTCTCAGCTTGAAAGATTAGGCTTTGAATGTAGTTATTCAGTTAGACAAACTCCTTTTGTTGAAGATTCTGTCTTTTCTACAAAGTGTATCATTGATCTCTCTGTTAAAACTCAGATGGGATTAGGAATGTCTGCTTCTGTGGGGATGAACACTTCTATACTGTTCACTTCTGTACTGATGATCAATTGGCCTGTTTTATGCCAGTTCCATGTTGTTACTGTTATTGTAGCTCTGTAGAATAACTTGAAGGGTGGATTGATGACCTGATGACTATTAACTTGACAAAGGATAGAGTTATCTGAAAGGAGAGAATGTGAAAGCTTCTTTTAGATAAAGCTGTAGGAAATGTTCTTAAATAGTGAATGGTGGGGGTGAGCCCACTTCATTGTAGGTGGCTACATACTTGATCTTATAGTTCAGGGTTCTATAAGAGAGCAGGCAAGAAAGAGCAGCAAGACAGTAAGCACTCCCCCATGGCTTCTTTATCAGCTCCTTCCTCCTTTAATGATAAACAGTGATCTGAAAGTCTAAGCCAAATAATATATGAGTAACTTTTATTCTCCTGATGATGTAATTGTCATCTCAGAGGATTACTGCTGAATAAGTTCTCCATTTCTAGGTCTTCTGAGCTCAGGCTGGCTGGATCACCTCAGCTATTCTGGCTTAAACTCCTCTCCCAGGTGACCAAATCAATCTCACCTTCTTACTGAATCGATATGCTTGTCCTCAAACTAACTCTGACAGTTTATTGTAATCTTTTGGTTCCTTCTTCTGGCTTGTTTAGTCTTCATATGTGTTTAGCTTGTTCATTCTGCAACCTGCCTCAGTAAAATTGCTTCCTCAGGAAAAGCTGAACTGAACTCATGAACAAATTCAAGTCAAATGCACTAATTTATAACTTAGATAAGTCTGAACTGCCCCAAATGCTTGAAGTCAACTGACTGCTCTCCACTTAGGCATCATTGTTTGGAATTAAATGTGGGTACTAAGTGGGTGTCTGTATTCCTGACAGATCACACATAACTGTGCCTTGGATATCAGCAATTGTCAGAGCATACATGTTGATGGATTAAAATTCCTCTACAAACAAATACTTTACTCCCCTCCTTAGTTTTTGATCATGTTGTTTCATCAAGGCAATAGAAGCCCTAAGATGGGTAGTTATTATGCCTATATATTTGTAGGACAGTTCTGACAGCCAGAGTCCAGTAGAGCAGAGCCATCTTGAACTCTGGAGACCCACTAAGCACCTGCTCAGGAGGGACGGAAGGTGTTGGGGGAATTGCCCCTGAAACCCTGGCTCAGATTTCAGTGCAGACCCCTCATAGCTGCCCCTGCAGGAGATGTGTGCTCAATAAGGCAGACATTGCCTCAAACTCCCAGTATTCTAGCTGGACCTTACACACAGTCATCTGACCACAAGCCAGGCATGCCACGCTCCATACAATAAAAGGGGTAGTTTGCCCCCTCCTCACTCTCTTACTCTTACCCCTCTCGCTCTAACTCTTACCCTCTTGCTTTTTCTCTTCTTTGCTCTTTGTTCTCTTCTCTTCTCCCTCTTCTCCTTTCTTTCTCTTTCTTTCTTCTCCTTTCCTTCTCTCCACTCAACTAGCATATTTCCCCTTCCTACAATAAAATAACTCATTCATACATTGCCTCCCTTTTAATTAAGGCACCATGCAGCAAGCAGGCCAGCCCCGTGAGGAGAGAGAGAGACCTGGGCCTCGGCACCAGGCCCCCTGCGACCCAGAGAGAGAGAGAGAGAGAGCAGCTGCAGGCCAGGCCAGGGCTGCATCCCAGGCCCTCCAACTTCTTTGAACCACAATTGGTGGACGAATGCTGGAAAACAGATACTAGCTTTGCTCTAACTGAACAGCTGCATTGTTACTTTCCCCAAGCCTTTGATCCTTCCTTTTCAGACACCAGCGGCATCCTGCAGCACCTTCGTTGCCAAGTGGCATCTGGAAATCCTCGTCCCTTGCCTCCTGGCAGGCTAAGGGACCCCTCCCTTCACCTGTATCTATGTCAACCTCCCTTGGACTGGGACACAGTCGCCCCCAGGACTGAGGTAAAGTACGCAGACAGGAGCTTTGCACTTGTCCGGTCTGCCCTGACCCGAGTGTAGAGTTAGACTATCCTATTAACCCTTTGTTCCTTTGCTGCCTGGGCGATTGCACCTGGCAGTTTCCCTTAGTAGTGCTGTTGTAAAGAATGCATCTGCTCTAGAGAGGGTGGGGTAGCCTGTGGAGAGTTCTGCAGGAGAAAAATACTTTGTGCCCTGGAGAAACTCAGCCTTGCCCCTGTGACTACAAACAGGCAGACATCGTAAACTATGACTGAACTAGCTCAAAAACTGAGCATTCCTTTGTCTCTCCTTTCTCCCTGCATCCCTTGGAAAAGCAGGCTGCACAGACTTCTTGGCTCCACCTCCCTTTGGGTGCTCTAAAAAGGGAGAGAACTCGTCCTAATCTTTACCCCTCTTCCAGACCTCAGTGCTGCCTCTGAACTCTGAGCTCCGCCTACCTGTCAGCTAATTTACAGCACAGGCTAACAGTCTGCAGCTTCAACTAAAAGCCCCTCACTCAACCCTTAAAATTTATCCTTTGCTTTCCAAGGAAAAATAAACGGGGAATACCTAGCCTGCTTGCTACTACACAGCCTACCCATCTAAGCCAGCAAAAACTGCTGCACCAGAGGTTTTTATTCACTTGTACCCCTTAAATTTAAGTTTTCAATGCAAAATTTTCTTGCTTCTCCACTTGAACGTTTATTTTTCTCCCTAATATCAGTGATGTATGTTCAAAAGTTTTCAACTTCCTTAAGATTTCTTAAGTCACCTAATCTACTTCCACGGGTTAAATCCATCATTCAATCCTTAATTAACAACCAGTTTCCTTTCACAGAAAAACTGTTACTGCCCATCCCACAGACAAAATTTTTTCCCACAGCCACGTGAAGCAGACTTTAAAGGTTCCTTCCAGGACTAAATCCATCATGAAGCCTTGCTTTCTAAGGTCCTAACAATGCTCCCAAACATTGAAGACATTCTTCTGCTAGGGTCCTGCTCTTCTGTTGTAATTATTCTACAGATTGACACCCACGAGGGAGGACAGGGTCTGCAGCTATAAGATCAATCAGAGACCATACAGTCGCCTGGAGCCTGCAGACATAGTGGCCATAGATCCATCAGAGACCATTTAGTCTCCTGGGGCCTGCAGATATAGCAGCCACATATCGATCAGAGATGACACCGTCTCCTGGGGCCTGCAAACAATGGGATAGACTTCTTCCAGATGCCTCATCTGACTGAAAGCTCCCTAGACACATACTGAACCAAACAGAGGACAGACAACAGACTTAAGACCTTGCAGCCACAGATGAACTCTCTTGCCAAGCCAAATGGCTGCTGAACTTGGGGGAAGTTATGTGATAATAAGAAAAACATAATGTCTATCTAGAATCCATTCATTGGTGTTTAAAACTGATGTTTTTACCCTCAAACTGTATTATCCATGGAAAATTGATTTTATAATCTCTTGCCTTGCCTACTTTCCTCACCCTCTGACTTAACTATGTTACTCCTCTGTCCTATGATTTCTTCTGATACTTCCACCCACCCAAAATTTTCACCACAAATGACACAATCACATCAAAACCTATATATTTATCCCAACATAGTAGACATTTATTCTAATGACATCTCTCTTTTAAAAAACAGAAAAGGGGGAGATGTTGGGCAGTGAGCAGTTCTGACAGCCAGAGTCCAGTAGAGCCACCTTGAACCCCGGAGACCCACTGAGCATCTGCTCAGGAGGGACAGAAGGTGTTCGGTGAATTGCTCCTGAGACCTTTTCTCAGATTTCAGCCCAGAACCCTCACAGATGCCCCTGCAGGAGATGTGTGCTCTATCAGGCAGACACTGCCTCAAACTCCCAGCATTCTAGCTGGACTTTACACACAGTCATCTGACCACAAGCCAGGCATGCCACACCCCATACAATAAAAGGTGTGGTTTGCCCCCTCCTCATTCTCTTGTTCCCTTCTTCCTATCTTCTTCTCCCCTCTCGCTCATACTCTTACTCTCTTGTTCTCTCTCTCCCCTCCTTTCTCTTTCTCCCTCTTCTCTTTTTCTATCCCTTCTCTTTTCTCTCTCTCCTTCCTCTCCTTTCCTTCTCTCCACTCAACTAGCATATTTCCCCTTCCTACAATAAAGTAACTCATTCATACATTGCCTCCCTTTTAATTAAGTCCCCGTGCAGCAAACAGGCCATCACTGGGAGAAGAGAGAGAGACTCAGGCCTCAGCACCTGGCCCCCTGCCAGCAGGGAGAGAGAGAGCCACAGCTGGCCGGACCTGGTCCTCAGCCCAGGCCCCCCCATTCCTTTTGGAACTGCAATTTCCCAGTGTACACCTGTCACTATGTTCCCATCTAACTATACCCTACTTTTTGAGTGGAAGTTCACATGATTAGCTTATTATTAGAAACCATATCAATGCAGGAAAAAGAAGCTGGTCTACTCTCAACATGCCATCCATTTCCAAACTTGGCCCTGCCCATCTTCACTGAGCTCTGGCCACAAAGTCTTTTAATAGAACTATATTCCACCAAAAGCTTTTCTGGAACTTTTCCATGTTAGGGAAGTAATACGGGAACTCTAGCAATGTGAACAATGGTGTATATGTGTCTACTAATTCATTTCTGAACCCATACTGTATTTCTGTTTAATTCTTTTTTTAAAATTCTTTAATGGCTATTTTGTTCATTTATATTCTAAATGTGATTCCCCCTTCCCTGTTTTCTCTCCAAGAAGCCCGCATCACATCACACCCTCTTCCACTTCCCTTGACACTGGTGCTCTCCCACCCCAGAGCCCAAGCATTCCCCTATGCTGGGACGTCAAACATTCACAGGACCAAGTATATAGCCTTCATTTGATGCCAGAGAATGCCATCCTCTCCTACTTATTCAACTGGACCCATGAGTATACTTTTGATAGTAGTTTAGTCCCTCGGAGCTCTGGGAGGTCGGTTGGTTGATACTGTTGTTCTTCCTATGAAGTTGCAAACCCCTTCATCTCTTTCCAGTCTTTCCCTAACTCCTCCATTGGGGTACCCATGCTCAGTCTGACAGTGGCTACAAGCATCTGCATCTATATTGGTAAGTCTCTGGTCAAGCATCTCAGGAGATATCCGTATCAGGCTTCTGTCAACAAGCAGTTCTTAGCTTCAGCAATAGTGTCTAGGTTTGGTGTCTGTATGTGGGATTGATCCCCAGCTGAGACAGTCTATGGATAGCCTTTCCTTCAGTCTCTGCTCCATTCTTTGTCCCTCTATTTTCTTCAGACATGAACAATTCTGGGTTAAACTTTGACAAGTGTAGCTGACCCCATCCCTCAACCAGGAGCTGTGCCTATCCTCTGGATATGATATCAACAGGTTCTCTCTCCCCTTTGTTGGGTATTTCAACTAATGTTATCCCTATTGGGTACTGGTAGCCTCTTGCTTTCCTGGTATCTGGGACTTGCTGGTAGATACTCCCAGTTCCCCATCATCCATTGCTACACACCTCTGTTCAATTTCCTGACTATCTGTCCAACACCCACATTGCCTCCCACACCTGATCCTGCTCCCTTTTTTCCTATCCCCATCCTTTCTTCCCCCGAATTCTCTTCCAACCTCTACCTCTTGTGATTATTTTGTTCCTCCCTTCTAAGAAGGTCTGACGAATCCAAACTTCGGTCTTCCTTCTTCTTTACCTTCATATGGTCTGTAAATTTTCTTATGGGTATTCCAAGATTTCTTCCTAATATCCACTATCAGTGAAGAATACATACCACATGTGTTCTTTTGTAACTGAGTCACCTCACTCATGATGATATTTTCTAGTTCTATCCTTTTGCCTACAATTTTCATAAAGTCATTGGTTTTCATGGCTGAATAGGATTCCATTGTGTAAATGTATCACATTTTCTGTATATGTTCCTCTGTTGAGAGACATCTGAGTTTGTTTCCAGCTTCTGATTATTATAAATAAGGCAGCTATGAACATAGTACAACACGTGTCTTTGTTATATGTTGGAGGATATTTGGGTATATGCCCATGAATTGTATAGCTGCATTTTCAAGTAGTACCACAGTTTGGGGAAAGATCTTAACCAATGCTACATCTGATAGAGACCTAATGTCCAATATATACAAAGAACTCAAGAAATTAGAATCCAGAAACAAATAACACTATTAAGGATGGGGTACAGAGATAGACAGAGAATTCTCAACTGCAGAATATGGAGTGGCTGGGAAGCACCTAAAGAAATATTCAACATCCTCAGTCATCAGGGAAATGCATATCAAAATGACCCTGTGATTCCACCTCACACCAGTCAGAAAGGCTAGGATAAAAAACTCAGGTGATACCAGATGTTGGTGAGGATGTGGAGAAGGAGGAACACTCCTCCACTGCTGCTGGGATTGCAAGCTGGTACAACTACTCTGGAAGTCAGTTTGGCAGTTCCTCAGAAAACTGGACATAGTACTACCTAAGGACCCAGTTATATCACTCATGGGCATATACCTGGAAGGTGCTCCAACATATAATAAGGACACATGCACTACTATATCCATATCAGTCTTATTTATAATAGCCAGAAGCTGGAAGGCGCAAAGTTTAGAATCTAAAGAAGAGAGAACAAGACAGGAATAGGTTACACATGTCAGAGGAGGAACTTTATTGTACCCCATCTCCAAACTCCACAATCAAGGCTGTATGACAGGATATGCACTGTGTCTGTGGTAAAGATGGTTCCTCTGATTAGTCACTGTGTAATGAGCCATGGCTATCACCTCTGAGATTTGGCCCATAGCTGACACCATGGCCCATGCCATGTGAGGAGGCATTGTTATGGATCTCTTTTTGCCTGATCATCAAAATCCTGCTTATCAGGGCTACAGATTCATCAAAGTTCAGCTGACTATCTTCATCTGTGTCAAGATCCTCCATCAGGGAGCTCATGGCTCTCTCATTCATTTCATCATTCTGTGGGTATAAGAGAGATGACTGTCAGTGCTGGGCATTGGCACAAAAGAGAAACAAGGAACACTACAAGTGAATACATGGAAAATCCAGGGGAGAAATTAAAAAAATACAAATGGAGGAGATGCTGATTTGGGCTATACACTTTTCAGTTTGTTCCAGAGACAGCTGTACACTTTGGGCCTTAAGACAATTGTACAGACCAAAGTCAGAAAATTAGATTTATGTCTAAGAATGTTACTCATTCTTCCCTAGAACAAGTGATAAAGAAATCTCCCAGAAAGGGGATCTTAGGAGTCTGGTCTTCTGAAGGATGCATTGTTTGGATAGATTGTGGAAATTCATCTAAATTCAGACATGATTTCAACTTAGTGAGGAAACACTAAGGAATCTAGGCAGCCTGGGATTTTGAAGAATTATAGTAATTAACAGGGTGTGATAAATAGTGGGAGTGGTGACCCATATTATCCATGAGTAACAAGGGATAGAGGAGAGCACCAGCCAGCTAAACATCTTCCACATACTAGAAGGGATAATGTGGCTAAGCTTCTCCTATAACCCAATTAGAGCATCCTCAAAGAGATCTCTTCCTGCTTTGTCAAACTGCTTTGGAAAGGGATATCGATAGGGCTGATAGAATCAATGGGGGATCACAAAGATAAAAGGGTTGCCTAGAGAGGCTCTTGTGTACCCCTTGTTTTCCTGGAAGCAGCACCTTGTTTGACTGAGATCCTTACTAGTAAGGAGCTCTCTGTGTTACTAAAATTCCACACAGTGGAATTTCTCCTCTTTAATGGGTCTTCTTAGAAGGTTAGAGACCAGCTGACAAGGATGGCCAAAATAATGGAATGATCCAGGGATCTATGTCTTCTTTCTAATTAGGTCCTTCCAGGTTTAAGCTCCTATGCATTTGAAAAAAGAACACAAAGGGTTTTTGAAAGAATCTCTTTATCTAGAAGTGACTACTCCTTTCCTGAGCACAGGGATTTGCTAACAGGGCTTTGGAATATGAGTTCTGTGTTGGGTGCTCTCCACATGGTCTTGATTTCCACACTTTCTGCTGTAGGACCTCAGGTCTACTATGAGTCCTCTACTGAGGCATAGTGTCTCTCGCCTTCCTGTAAAAGGCTGTCCTCAAGGGTTTCCATTACCAGAAATGAAGTCTAAGATCTAGGGTCACCGTTTCAAAGGGGGAAGTTCACTATATTCCAGCCATCATTGATACACCCTACACAGATCACACAAGACTCTATCTTATCTTCCTCCACAAATCCACATGTTGGATTTGTCTTATTCTCAAGGTTGTGTCTCCTTCATCAGTACAGTCAGCTCAAGGTTCACATCTCTATGTGTCTTCCCAGAAGAGGCCTTAACACACTTCAGAGGTTCAATTTCTGACTGTCACTGTCTAACTTTTTGTACCTCCAGTGACAGAGCTCTTGATGCCTCTGAGTGTATGGTGCTGGAATTTTCTCCCTGACTGTTGCATACTTCATCCTCCACTCTCACTAATCAAACATTACCTTGAGGGAAATATGGCAGATCCTTATTCACCAGATCTTTGAATTCCTTCTGGCTTAGGGTGTCTGGATCTCCTTCCTTCCCAGAGTGCTGGTGGAAGGTTTTGATGATGTTCTCCATGGCTTGTTCCGTCTGTGACTTTTAAGGCTGTTTACTTTTTCACTCTATTTGAATCCTTGAGAATCAAATCTACAAGGAAGAGGAATGTGTCAAGCATACAGGTTCCTTTCTGTGCCCTCTATCAAGCTAAAAAAGGAGGCAACATACACAATAAAAGAAAGGACAGGGTGTACCTTGGTGTGGAACCATCCTGCCACACATGTGTGAAAGATGCACTTTAGACAATGTAGAGTATGCCAATATAAAATAATTTTATGATAAGAAACTTTCAAAAATTTAAGGAAGCTACAACACTGCCATTGAAAAGAAGGAAGGAGCCAGTAGAATGGTATTGAAAAATGTCATGAAGAGGAGGCAAAGACACAACAGACAGGCAAGCTTTTGATTGGGAATCTGTGCTAACTTACTAACCTAAGGAGCCACACAGTAGACAAAGTAGAGCAGGCCCAGCATTTCAAGACAGACAATGAATGACACACATTCCTGTCTTCCCAGGAATGATTGACTCACTCATGAACAGTATGAAGTGGTGAGACTTGTGCTAGGACAAAGCACCATTGATGGAATGCTATTAATAAGAAACTAGATAATGGAGTCTGAACCCTCAGTAATTTTCGCCAACATGATCCAGGAATTCAAAACTACTAGTCACATGATTCTCTCAATTGACATCACTGAGCAGCTGCCTGGATTTCAGTGAGTCAAACCTTTGAACTTGACTCCATGTTAATCAACTAAGACTACATTCATCTAGATGTACCTAGTTTACATGGAACCAACTTTCATGGTTGAAATTGCATAAATAGAATTTACATTCACAAGAAATCATGCTGACCATAGAAACTGAACATCAGACATTCAGGATTGTCATCCTTTATATCGTGTGAATTATATACTGGGAATCTTTAGGGAAATACACTCACCCTTATCATTAAAGGTTGTCTCTCAAATGAATACTCGACCAACAAAGTGTCCTAACTTGTATGCCATTCTCTCATTCCTTCATAACAAGTTGCTTCTTTGTATCAAGCCCAGTACAATATTGTAAAATATGAAATCCTTCATGAATTCACAACTATTAAAATTATTTCATGTGTTTAGGACACAGTACCTATTCTTTTCTTTCTTCCTCTGGAAACTCATGTGACCCTGTTTAGATTAGATGCCTGATGTTTTTTTTTTTTCTGGTCATTCACAGTGTTCCTACATGGTTTTAATTTTACATTACTTTATTAGGGATGCTTTCCCTCTGGGCACTTACAGTTGTGCTCTAAGGCAAAGTATATATTCAACAGGAAACATAAGCAACCTACAGATTGGGAAAAAAAATCTTCACTAACCCCACATCCAATATAAATGCTAACATCCAAAATATATAAAGGACTCAAAAGGTAACCTCCAAAAAAAGGAACAACTCAATCAAAAACTGAGGTATAGGGCTAAACAGAGAATTCACAACAAAGGAATCTTGAGTGGCCAAGAAGCACTTAAAGAAATGTTCAAAGTCCTTAGTTATCAGGGAAATGCAAATCAAAAAGTCTGTGAGATTCCACCTCACATCAATTAGAATGGCTAAGACCAAAACGTCAGGTGACAGCACATGTTGGTGAGGATGTGGAGAAAGAGGAACATTCCTATATTTCTGGTGAGATTGTACAACAACTCTAGAAATCAAGCTGGAGGTTCCTCAGAAAATTGGAAATAGATCTACCTATAGACCTAAATATACCACTCTTGGGCATATACCCAAAAGATGCACACCATACCAAAGGGTCATGTGCTCTACGTTGTTCATAGCACTCTTATCTGGGATTTCCAAAGGGAAACAACCCAGATACACCACAATAAAAGAATAGATACAGAAAATGTGGTTTATTTACACAATGGAATATTATTATTCTGCTATTAAGAACAAAAATATCATAAGTTTTGCAGGCAAATGGCTGGAACTAGAAAATATCATCCTGAGAGAAATAACTAAGAACCAAAAGGACATTTATGGTATGTACTCACTAATTAGTGGATATTAGCCAAAAAAGTACAAAATACACAGGACACAATCCACAGAACTCAAGAAGGTTAACAAGCAGGAGGGCGTAAGAAAGAAAACACAGGAGGCAGAGAGAGTTAAGCACCTGGGTAAGAAGGGTGAGGGGAAAAGTGGAAAATGATCAGGCATGGGGATGTTTGGGGAAAATAGGTGAGAAGCCTTGAGAGCCAGCAGAATGAATGGAAATATGTAAGCTGAGGGTGGTGGTGAAGGGAGGTTGGGGAACCCTCTAGAATGTACCAGAGACCTCGGAGGTGACAGACTCTCAGGACTCAAGCATAGGACTTTAGGTGATATACCCAACAGTGGGGAGAGAGAACTCATAGAGTCCACCTCCAGTAGAAGAGACAGGACATCAAGTGGAAGGATGGGGTTGCCATCCCACAGTCAAAAACTCTGACCCAGAATTTTTCCTGTCTAAAAGAACTTCGAGGACAAAAATGGAGAAGAGATTGAGGGGAAGAAAGTCCAGTGACTGGCTCAACTTGGTATCCATCTCAAGAGGAGGCTCCAAGACCTGACACCCTTACTGATGCTATGCTATGCTTACAGATAAGAGCCTAGCACAGCTGTCCTCTGAGAGTTCCAACAAGTATTTGACTGACATAGATGCAGATGTGTACACTCAACCATTAAACTGAACTCAGGCACCTCTGACTTTTTTAGGAAAAGGCTGGAAGAAGCTGAGGAGGAGGGGAGCCCCATAGGAAGACTAGATATATCAACTATTCTGGACCCCTGAGATCTCTCATACACTTAGCCACCAACCAGGTAGCATAAACAAGCTCCTCAGGGCCCCCAAACACATATAGCAGAGGACTACCTGGTCTGGATTCAGTGGCAGAAGACATGCCTAACTGAGTCCCTAAAGAGTGGTGAGGCATGGTGGGAAGGAAATCCTCTTGGAGACAGAGGGGTGGAGAAATGGGGAGAGGAATTGTGGTAGAGTAAACCCTGAGGAGGTCAATGACTGAAATATAAAAATGTAATATGAAAAAATTAAAAATAAAAGTATTTTTAAAAAATAAATCACTGTGTTAGCAGACTCATGAATCTTGGTTTCTGAATGAAATCTTTATCTGTAATCTCTGTCTGCTATTCTATGTCTCCTTTGGATAACCCCTCCCTGAGTTCCTTTTAGAAGGAAGGGCATTTTGAATGTTTCCATCCTGTGTAAATCCATAGCCCCAGTGTAGTGAAAGTTCTTTATAGGGAAAATAGGGGTACTCTCCTCAGAAACGATTCCTTGATTATTTTGTAGACATATTCACATTTTTCATGCTGAAGTACATCACTTTGAAATTTAATATTTGTACCCTTCCTTCTAAGTGATAGGCCGGGACTCAGGAGAAGGCAGGACCAACCAGGAGGCAAAGGCCTCAGAAGCAGCAGGACAGACAGCACAGAATCCTTTCTACCTCCCTCTTCACCTATGAGGAGGTACTACAGATCCATAGCCCTCTCAGCCCGTTCCCCACAAGCAGAGAGCTTACCTTTGGGGAATGCTTCAACCCAGAGACTCAGGTAAGATCTCCATTTTCTCTCTGGTGACATTCTAAGTCTGGACCAGCCAGGACACACAGGCCTCAGGAGTGGCAGGGCAGCCTACGCAGGATCCTTTCTACCTCAGTCTTTACCTAGGAGGAAGTACTGAAGATCCACAGCCCTCTCTGCCCCTTCCCTGCAAGTGGAGAGCCTGTCTCCAGGGTTTGTTCTGACCCCAGTACTCAGGAGAGACGTGTGATCCACAGTCGACTGCATGCAGGTCTTACCTGAGTAGAGCGGATCTCCCAAAAGTGCTGACACAGGCTTACAGACCCACAGGAGGAACAAGCTCCAGCTAGAGACAGCAAGAACATCTATCACCAGAGATCAATAGATGACAAAAGGCAAATGCAAGAATCTTACCAACAGAAACCAAGACTACTTGGCTTCATCAGAACCTAGTACTCCCACCACAGCAAGTCCTGGATATCCCAAAACACAAGAAAAGCAAGATTTGGATTTAAAATCATATCACAACATGGTGATAGAGGAATTTAAAAAGAGCATGAATAACACACTTAAAGAAATACAAGAGAACACAGGCAAACAGGTTGAAGCACTTAAAGAAGAAACACAAAAATCCCTTAACCAAACGGGTGAAGGAACTAAACAAAACCATTCAGGACCATAAAATGGAAGTAGAAACAGATAAAAAATCACAAAGAGAGACAACTTTTGAGATAGAAAACTTTGGAAAGAAATCAGGAACCATAGATGCAAGCATCACCAACAGAATACAAGAGATAGAAGAGAGATCTCGGGTGCAGAAGATACCGTAGAAGACATTGACACAACAGTAAAAGAAAACACAAAATGCAAAAAGCTCCTAACCCAAAACATCCAGGAAATCCAGGACACAATGAGATGACGAAACCTAAGGATAATAGGTATTGAAGAGAGTGAAGACCTCCAACTTAAAGGGACAGTAAATATCTTACACAAAATTATAGAAAAAAATTCTCTAATCTAAAGAAAGAGATGCCCATGAACATACAAGAAGCCTATAGAACTCCAAATAGACTGAACCCGAAAAGAAATTCCTCCTGCCAAATAATAGTCAAAACACCAAATGCACAAATCAAAGAAAGAATATAAAAAGTAGAGAGGGAAATAGGTCAAGTAACATATAAAGGCAGGCTTATCAAAATTATATCAGACTTCTCGCCAAAGACTATGAAAGCCAGAAGATCCTGGGTTGATGTTCTACAGCGCTTAAGAGAACACAAATGCCAGCCCAGGCTACCATACCCAGCAAAACTCTCAATTACTATAGAGGGGGAAACCAAAGTATTCCATGACAAAACCAAATTTACACAATATATTTCCACAAATGCAACCCTTCAAAGGGTAATAAATGGAAAACTTCATCACATGAGGGAAACTACATCCTAGAAAAAACAAAAAGGTAATTTTCCAACTAAATTTAAAAGAAGATGGCCACATGAACAGATTTCCAACTCTAACAACAAAAATAACAGGAAGCAACAATTACGTTTCCTTAATATCTATTAATATCAATGAACCCAATTCCCCCAATAAAAAGACATAGACTATCAGATTGGGTAAGTAAACAGGACCCAACATTTTGTTGCATACAGGAAACTCACCTCAGTGACAGAGACAAACACTATCTCAGCATAAAAGGATGGAAAACATTTCTCCAAGCCAGTGGTCCCAAGAAAAAAGATTGAGAACCCATTCTAATATCGAATAAAATTGACTTTCACCCTAAAGCGATCAAAAAAGATAAGGAGAGACACTTCATATTCATCAAAGGTATGATCTACCAAAATGAGTTCTCAGTTCTGAACCTCTATGCTCCAAATCAAAGGACATCTACATTCATAAAGGAAACTTTACTAAAGCTCAAAACACATATTGCACAGCACACAATAATACTGGGAGATTTCAACACCCCACTCTCTGCAATGGACAGATCATGGAAACAGAAACTAAACCAGGATCCAGTCAGACTAACAGAAGTTATGAAACAGATGGATTTAACAGATATCTATAGAACTTTTTATCCTAAAACAAAAGGATATACCTTCTTCTCAGCACCTCATGGTACCTTCTCCAAAATTGACCATATAATTGTTGACAGATCAGACCTCAACAGATACAAGAGGACTGAAATAATTCCTTGCATCCTATCAGATCACCATGAACTAAGCCAGCTCCTCAATAACAACACAAACAATAGAATGCCCACACACACCTGGAAGCTCAACAACACTCTATTCAATGATAACTTGGTCAAGGGAGAAATAAAGAAAGAAATTAAAGACTTTCTAGAGTTTAAAAGACATAAACAAACTGATGGAACACAATGAAAGAAGTCCTAAGAGGAAAACTCATAGCTTTAAGTGCCTACAAAAGAAAGTGGAGGGAGCATATACCAGCAATTTGATAGCATACCTGAAAGTGCTAGAATAAGAAGAAGCAAATTCACCCAAGAGGAGTCAAAGGCAGGAAATCATCAAATTCAGGGCTGAAATCAACCAAATAGAAACAAAAAGACCTATACAAAGAATCAACCAAACCAGAAGTTGGTTTTTTGAGAAAAATCAACAAAATAGATAAACCATTAGCCAGACTAACTAGAGGGCACAGAGATAGTATCCTAATTAACAAGATCAGAAATGAAAAGGGAAACATAACAACAGACACTGAGGAAATCCAAAAAATCATGAGATCCTACTCCAAAACCTATACTCAATAAAACTGGAAAACCTAGATGAAGTGGACAATTTTCTTGACAGATACTAGGTACCAAAGTTAAATCAAGATCAGATCAACGATCTAAACAGTCCCATATCTGCTCATGAAATAGAAGCAGTCATTAATAGTCTCCCAACCAAAAAAAGCCCAAGACCAGATGGGTTTAGTGAAGAGTTTTATCAAATCTTCAAAGAAGACCTAATATCAATACTCCTCAAACTATTCTACAAAATAGAAACTGAAGGTACTCTACCCAATTCGTTCTATGAAGCCACAATTACTCTTATACCTAAACCACACAAAGACCTAACGAAGAAAGAAATCTTTAGACCAATTTCCCTTACGAATATCGATGCAAAAATACTCAATAAAATTCTTGCAAACTGAATCAAAGAACACACTAAAATGATCATCAATTATGATCAAGTAGGCTTCATCCCAGATATGCAGGAATGGATCAATATTCAGAAATTCATCAACATAATTCACTAAACAAACTCAAAGAAAAAACCATATGATCATCTCATTAGAGGCTGAGAAAGCACTTGACAAAATCTAACATCCTTTCATGATAAAAGTGTTGGAAAGATCAGGAATTCAAGGCTGCCCACTCTCTCCCTACCTATTCAATATTGTATTTGAAGTCCTAGACAGAGCAATTAGACAACAAAAGGAGATCAAAGGGATACGAATTGGAAAGGAAGAAGTCAAATTATCACTATTTGCTGATGATATGATAGTATACTTAAGTGACCCCAAAAATTCCACCAGAGAGCTTCTAAACCTGATAGAAAACTTCAGCAAAATAGCTGGATATAAAATTAACTCAAGCAAATCAGAGGTCTTCCCCTACACAAAGGATAAACAGGCTGAGAAAGAAATTATGGAAACAACACCCTTGACAATAGTCACAAATAATATAAAATACTTTGATGTAACTCTAACGAAGCAAATAAAAGATCTGCTTGACAGGAACTTCAAATCTCTGAAGAAGGAAATTGAAGATGATCTCAGAAGATGGAAAGATTTCCCATGCTTGTGGATTGGCAGGATTAATATAGTAAAAATGGCCGGCTTCCAAAAAGCAATCTACAGATTCAATGCAATCCCCATCAAAATTCCAACTCAATTCTTTACAGACTTAGAAAGAGCAATTTGCAAATTCATCAAGAACAACAACAACAACAACAACAACAAAAAAAAAAAACAGGATAGCCAAAACTATGCGCAACAATAAAGGAACCTCTGGTGGAATCACTGTCCTGGACCTTAATGTGTACTACAGAGCAATTGTGATTAAAAAAAACTGCATGGTATTGGTACAGCAACAGGCAGGTAGATCACTGGAACAGATTGAGGACCCAAAAATGAACCCACACACCTATGGTCACTTGATCTTTGACAAAGGAGCTAAAACCATACAGTGGAAA
>JADRCD010105609.1:0-11249 GCA_019843815.1 Montemys delectorum | reverse complement strand
ATAGATAGATAGATAGATAGATAGATAGATAGATAGATAGATAGATAGATAATAGTTGGACTGAAATACTGTTAAATAACTTTCCCATATTGCACAATTCATCATTTACAAAGCCAAACACCTCTTTGCTGGGTTATATTTTCACAAAGTTTTAGATATTCTTCTTATAAGATTAAAGTAAAAAAATATGTTTAATATTTGCTCCTCCACAACCACCAAAATATCATTTCCTGCTTGATTATCATGACAGCTGGTATTCTAAGTAGTCAGACACTGCTGTCATGACCACATTCTAAGGTGAAGATCAACAGAGTCTCTTGGGTTCTAATCTAATGCCGTGACCCCCAGGATTACCATAGGTATAGGCCGTCAGCAACCACAGTTTTTCATAAATGAAGAATTGGGTATAAAGGGAACAAATGTTCTAAACCTTAGGAAGCTGATGTGGAAATGCTAGCCTGAAGGCAACCCGACTTAAACCATGAAGACTCTGTCTCAAGAAGAAATGGCTGCAATAAATTGCATTGAATTACTAGATGAAGTGTGTGGCTTTATTCAAGCCATGAAGGTGAAGTTAAAATTATTACTGATTCCTTATCTGGGAAAGGAGAGTGGTAACAGTGTCTTCACAGAATGACTGTGTGAGTCAAATGAGATAAAAAATAAAATGAAATAAAATAACATGCAAATACTAATCCCTGTTATTTGGACCTGTTGTTTTGATTACTTGCACCTACCTATGCAGCTGAGAAGAACATATGTCACATATAAAATTGTCACCAGAAAGAACCACCAGCTAAGTAATTACACGCTAAAAGGAAAGAAGATTGACAGTAGCTGCTGCAAAAACCAGGGGATATTTACTTCTTACTTCAGACATGGGAGTGTTCTTGCATCTGTATGTTTTATAGTACAGACAATCTGGGTCTTGCAGAAAAGTAAGTATGCTGTAACCACAAATACCTTTTTGACAAAGAACTGTGTACGGCTAACATGTTTCTTCTGAAATATATATATATATATATATATATATATATATATATATATATATATATTCATTTTATTTTATGTGTATGGGTGTTTTGCCTACATGTATGTGTGTGCATGTGTGTGTATGTGTAGTGCCACAGAGACCAGAGAGAAGACTGGAGTTCCAAGTGATGTAAACCTTGTTGGAACTGGGAATCTAACCTGGGTCCTCTGTAAGAGCAAAAAGTGTTCTTAATCACTGAGCTATATCTCCAACCCCATAGTTTATATGCTTCTGCATTAAAGACATGTTTGTGTGACAGTAAGTAAAATTTATATACATTATTCAAATTACTATATTGTTATTATTTAATCACTACAATTGTGGTTTATTTTGAAGCAATCTCTTAACACAATCTTCAGTTGTATATTATATACATTTGAGCCTTGGGTATCATTTTATCCCTTGAACTAAAATATTTCATTCTACATTACAAAAATAAGTACAAATTACTTTTATAAAAAAGGAAAAGAATAAGATTATGAGGTCTCTTAAAATACCTCTCATTTGAAATAATACAGGATGATGATGATATTTAATCATGAAGGGACTCTCTCTTTATCTAGAGATGCAATTATGTGAATAAAACTTCTGCCATTTCCTAATCAATGCCTGCGTTTCCCATTCCGTATTTCCTCACAAACATAGTTTTAAAGGTAAGACAGTATTTCACACAATGTCTTCTCCTATTTACATCTAAGAACTAAGGGATTATATCTAAGTAACATTCCATCTGGTGGCATGTTTTTTCCTACTTCATATTCTCCCAATACTAGTCATTAAGTTTTAATTAAGCATGTCACTATGAAATCATTCAGATTAACATCACTTATAAGAAATAATACAGAGAAACCCCATGTGACATTTACTTGGTCTTTCTTAGTGGGAACAGCTTGCAAAATCACACCACAATATCACAAGCAGGACTGATATAGGTACCAACATATCCCAACACACCCATCACCACAAGGCTCTCACATTGCCATTTCCCATCTCCCTCCACTATCTCCTTGGTCCTGTCAGCTATCAGTTTATTTCCATGTCTATGATGTTTTTACTTCAAGAATATCATATAGTGAATCACACAAAGGGTGACTTTGATAATCAGCTTTTTTGCCCTGCACCATTTCCTAGAAATTCATCTGACCTGCTATGTATGTCAATATCCTGCTCCTATTCATTGCTAAGTAGTATTCCATGGAGAAATTACAGCTGTTTACATTGTCATCTATTGGAAAGACATTGTGATAGTTTGTATATGCTCAGTCCAGGGAATGACACTATTAGGAGGTGTGGTCTTGTTGGAGTAGGTGTGTCACTGTGGGTGTGGGCTTAAGACCCTCATACTAGCTGCCTGGAAGTCAGTCTTCCACCAGCCGCCTTCAGATGAAGATATAGAACTCTCAACTCTACCTGCACCTTGCCTGCCTGGATGCTGCCATGCTCCAACCTTAATAATAATTACCTCTGAACCTGTAAGCCATCCCCAATTAAATTTTGCCCTTTATAAGACTTGCTTTGGTCATGGTATCTGTTCACAGCAGTAAAACCCTAACTAAGACAGACATCATACTTGAACCTATTGCTTTAAATATAAATGAACATCTAGAACGCTTCTATGCTTATTTTTAATTACACATATTTATTTACTTATTTAAGGTATATATCGAAGCACGTATATGATGTGGCACACATGTAAGGACAGTGTGTTGGAGTTGCTTCTTTCTCTCTACCATGTGGGTCCCAGGGAACCAACTAATATGGTCAGGCTTGGGAATCAGTGCTTTAACCCACTGAGCCTCTCACTGGTCCCTGTAGGCCTAGATTTGTCAAAACCTAGGTTAATAAGGGTTCTTAAAATCCTCAACCTCCCTCTAGCCCACCTGTTAACTTTTTGTACAAGAGACAAAAAGTTAATAGGAAACAGGTTGTGGATCTGTTCAGAAGTGGTTCTTTGGGGCAATTTCAATCTTTGTTGTCAGAATATCAGCAATCCAGTCCAAAATACCAAACATGAATCAGTAGCAGTGACTCAATCCAGAAGAAGCCATGAGGTTCCACTTAATCAGCATGAGTTTACAGAAATGGCAAGAAGCAACCAGAATACCACGAGGCACGTTTCTCTCATGAATTTACAACAAGCAAAGGTCAACATAGACCAGAAAGGTGTTGCAAGGTATACCAATGCAAAAATGTCCTCTTACTGTATGTGGGCTTATATTTATATTCTTTCTAAACAGCACATACCCTCTCAAGCATCCACTCCAGCAAAACATCACATGCCCTTTCATAAGATGGCTTCCATAAAAACACCACATGTCTGCTTCAGCAAAACATCCTTTCATATGACAGCTTCCAGAAAACATCACATGACATAACCGAGTCTCCAAAGAAATCCGGAAGTTCCACTTCAGGTCCCCTCTGTTATTTTTTTTAAGTGTGTTTATTAGCATATATTACTTATACATATAAGTGAGTTTCATTATGGTGTTTTCATACATGTACTTAATATAATCGGATTCACTCTTCTCCCCATTTTTCTCTCATTCCCCCCTTCTACTCCTGATGATTCCCCCCTTCCTCTTCTCTACAGTCCCTGCATTGGTCAAGGCTCTGTAGAGAAATAGAACCCACAGAATGAGTGTATATTAAAGGGGATTTAATAGGTTGGCTCATTTGTTAAGTGCTGGTTAGTCCAACAGTGGCCATTTGTATGCTGAAGGGCTGAGCACCCTATTGCTGATCAATTTATGAGTCTGGATGCCCCAGCAGTAGCCATTTGCATGCTGGAGAGGCTGAAACCCCGCAGTTGCTTAGCCAATAAGTCTGGAGGCCTCAGCAGTTTCATTCTGGAACTGAGGGCCTAAAGAGTTTCTGGGGAAATCACTGGTATTAGCCAAAGAGGCTGCATTCTGATATCAACAAAGGAAGAAAACAACAGTGGCAGCAGCAGTATCAGCAGCAGAGTAGATGAACTTATCAGTCAAACACCAAAGCAAGCCAGAGAAAAGCAAAAACTTTTCCCTCATTCCTTCACACATCTAAGCAGAGGAAGAAGGATTGATCCACATTTACAATGAGTCTCCAATAAACCTAATCAAGAAAATCCCTCACAGGCAAACCCAAAGGTTTACCTACTTTAGATAATCCTTCATGTAAGTACCTAGAGGTTTGTCTCTTAGTAGATTCAGATTCAGTTGTATTGACAACCAAATTAACTGTCACACCCCTCTCTACTTCTGGACGTGTGTGTGTGTGTGTGTGTGTGTGTGTGTGTGTGTTTACCTCTGTGTTTCTATATATTTTGTATGAGTGTGAGCCTTTGTGTGTGTGTGCATGTGTGTGTGTGTGTGTGTGTATTTTTATGTGTGTGCACTTGTGTGTGTATTTGTGTGCATGTGTATTTGTGGGGGTCGGGAAGTACAGACTAGGTTTATGCCAGCTTAACACAAGCTGGAGTCATCAGTGATGAGGGAGCCTCAACTGAGAAAAGGCATCCATAAGATCATGCTGTAAGCAAGCTTATAGAGCATTTTCTTAATTGTTGATATGACTGATGGAGGGTGCCCAGCCCTTTGTGAAAGATGCCACCCCTAGGCTGGTAGTCATGGGTTTTTATGAAAGCAGACTGAGCAAGCTATGATGAGCAAGCCAGTATGCAGCACTCCTCCATGGCCTCTGCATCAGCTCCTGCCTCTAGGTTTCTGACCTGTTTGGGTTCCTGTCCGGATTTCCTTAAATAACAAGCAATGATGTAGAAGTGTAAGTCAGATAAACCCATTCTTCCCCATGGTTCTTTCAACATGATGTTTCATGATAGCATTAGTTAACTTAAGATATCATGTGTGTATATTTGTGTGTGCGTGTGTGCTTGCATGTGTATGTACATGTGTGCATACATATGCGTGTATGTGTGTGCCTGTGTATATGCACATATGTATGTGCATGTATGTATGCCTGTGTAGCGGATGAATGTGTGCATGTATGTATGCCAATGAGTTTAATTGGTGTTCATTGATGAAGGGTTGTCTAAAGGAGTGTGCACACCTTGCCAATGGCTGTACCACTGACAAAAAGGTCTCTTCTTCGCATCAACTATTATCTGTGTATAAATGCTCAGGGAAGGCTAAGACCCTGTGAGCCTCTGTTTTCTACAACAAGGTATTGAGACCCCCCACACACACACACATCTTATGTAGAGATCGAGCTACTGTGAATTCAAGAGTGTAATAACTGGCATGCCTAGAGGTCAGTGCTCCATGCCATTCTCCGTCTCCAGGTCCAGCATTCTTTCTTCCCCTTCTTCAGTGTTCCAAAAACCTTGGATACAATGATACAGCTGGTGCATCTAATCCTGGGCATTCAACAGTCATTCATTCTTAATAGTTATACCAGTTTAAACCTCTGCTTACACTGATGCCTATTGTAAAAGATTATCCAACCAAATCTGACACAAAGGACTGATCTATAGTCATAAACATAGATAGTTACAAGACAGTTCATGACAGTTCATGTCCACTTAGTAAAAACAACAAGATTAGTTTCCCCACTATGGCCTAAGACCCTACCAGCCACAGGCTTTTGACCAGAAAGGTTCTATTCTATAACACTGATTGATCCTCAGCCTTCTAGTACAGCCCCTTGGGGCTGCATATTCTGCTTCACAGAAGCAGCATCTCCTATGCCTTATAAATATGCAATTTCCTGCCTTAGCACATTAGCATTCTCTTTCTTGAATTATCCTTTAGCATCTAAACAGGTGTTTTGTTTGCTAGGCTTTTTTGTTTGTTTGGGTTGGAGGGTTTTCATGTTTTGAGTGTGTATGTTGTTGTTGTTATTGTTGTTGTTGTTTTGGATTTTGAGACAGGGTCTTCCATAGTCCAAGTTGGCCTTGAACTTGTTATGTAGCCAAAAACAACTTTGAATTCTTAAGCCTCCTGTCTCTACCTCCCAAATACTGGAATACCAGATTTGTGTACTGAGCCCAAAAGGTTCCATCCTAATATGTTTAAATGAGAAGAGAAGATGTGTCCATTTTCTGTGTTGTAATTTGGCTTAGACTCAGAGAGTTGTTGAGAAACCATGGTCACAGATGCCAAAAGAGAGGGCTTCATCTACACCAAAAGGCAGATGTCTGCCTCATATCTTCTTCCAAACACACTCATAAATGAGCTCTTCCATATTTTAGTCGTCTGAAGCAAAGCCAATACAAACCAAGTCTGAGTCCTCAAGCCAGCAGACCAGCAGAAGGAACTCTCTGATCTATGTGTGAACCCTGAAATTGCCAAAGACCTTTGAAGAGTTGTGCCTCACAAAAATCCTTCCAACTCACACTTTCAGTGATGTTGCCCTGATGCTGAGGTAGAAGTCTGAGGATACCAGACAACCCTGAGGTCAGTGCAAAATGGCACAGTCCCTTTGTCAGCACGGCTTCCTCTTCTCTGGGGGATCCTTGGCCCTACTGCCTGCATTGACTGCCTGAGGAATGTCACCATAGTTCTGCAACTGGGATGCCTGGAATGCTTCCCCATGCTAATGAGGCATCTCAATAGCCTTCAGTCAATGACCTTTGCTCACCTGGGATATTCTCACACCCTTTCCTAAAACTATATAACCCTTGGTTCACCCTGAATACAGTGTATGTGCATAAGCCCACCTCAATTAAAGGTATATACACAAGCTAAGATCATCTCAGAGAGAAGGCCACTCTCTCCCAGCTGGACCAAGATCCTGCCCATTCCAGACCCTGCTTCATCCTTCCAGCCCTGTGCATAGCAGCATCTGGACACCCTGAGAAGAAGAAAGCAGAAGATGTGGAACTACACCCATGTGTTCCTGCAAAGAAGATGTGTGGATATTATTCATTATCCATGAATGACAACAGCATAAAAGAAATCATCTGTGCTTGCCTCAGAAAGCAAACAGCAAAAGAAATAGTTGTTTCTGAATTTCCCAAACATTCCTATCCAGTGACTACTTATCAACAGGCCAACAAAATAGCAGACACTCTGCAGAACAGTGTGAGTGTGGAGTACATAACACCAGGGTGTTCCTTGGTTGGTGTCTCTCTAGAAGTTGATAGGGTGGAAAACCATGTATGTTCTTACACATATATCCCAACAGGTTCAAAAACTTGTTATACCAAGAAATGGAAAATAGGAAAACAGCTCCTCTGAGTTATTTACTGGATAGAGAGGTTGCAATGAATTAGAGCTTACACAGTAATGACCAGGGTCAGCAGTGAATAATTCCACTGCTCATTCATGAACAGCATATAGAAGTAAAGAGACAGCTTCTATAGAAAATGGGAGGTCAATAAGTTCTTAATATGTTGTAAAAGGACTAAGACCATGACTGTATTTTTAGTCATTTGGGTTAGTTATTATAATTAGGTGGAGCAGTGATGGCATCAGTTTGAAGAGTCGCTGATACTTACCCTGAGTCACGTTGTTCACATCTTTACACAGCTCAGTCCTCTCCCATAATGCTTTTAGGATGCCATTATTTCCTCCCCTTTGCAATCATTGTAGGGCACTTCAGTTGGTTTTCCAATGCTGCTATTATTAGTTGTTACAAATCTCATGTCATGAAACAAAAGAGCTGTATTATCTCAGGGGTCTGGAAGTCAGGCCCTGGGTACTCTCCTGCCTCATTCAGCTTCTTGTGGTTTTGGGTACACATTGGCTTCTAGACGTATCACCCACTACTTTGCCTTCATCTCAGCATCGCCTTCTCCCTGAATGTCACTCTCAACTCTCCTTCACCTTTTCCTCTATCCAGGACATTCGTTATCAGATTCAGGGCCCACTTGAATGCTGGGATAATGTCTCCTCACAATCTATATCTTAGTTAGTCCCATTCTGTCTCTGAAAAATAAGACTTCATCCATAGGTTCTGAATGTTAAGAAATGGATGTATCCTTTGAAGCATCACCATTAACCCAGCACAGTTCAATAATACGTGCACAGGTACCAAGGGTCACATTCCAGCAGTCTAACCTCCGAGTACATGCTCCTCAGCATACCTCTATTTTTAACTACTTTCTGACAAACTCCATAGTAAGCCAGTGAAAATATTCATTACTTGGGAAACACAATAAGTACTAACATGTCATATCTGTAAGGCTTTATTAACCTTTGTTAAAACACATGAAGCTGAAAACCATTCGATACAAATGCTGTGCACCATTTGCAAAGTGACTTACTTCATTCAGAAATTACCAAAACCATTGCTACCTCCTCCTCTGGTTCCACTCTTTTTAAATTACATTGATCCATCCCTGTAGGACATTTAAATACTAATGGACAACTCTGGACAATTTTAGTAGCTTCTTCATCCTAATCTAAAGAGATTGGCTTGTCTTTGCAGATTTCACAAAGGCAGCAGGTCAGAAAACTACAGTTGTCTGTTCCTCAGACTGTAGGTGAGTCTGCATGAGTGGCTTCTGTTGAGGACTGGGGGGCAGCCACACCCCACAGAGAAGCAGAGATAGCATCTATTATCTGTAAATCCTCTCCCCAAAATTTGTTTTCTCATCTTTTGCCTTTTTATATTCCTAAGATGTTGTCCCACAACTAATGCTTGCAGAGGAAGCATCAGTTAGAGAAGAAATACAAAGAGAATAGAAATTGTTGACTCCATCTGTCTAAGAGACACGACTCCATCAGAACACGACTGTCTACTGATAGAACATCATCGACCCCACTCTTCCCTGGTCTATAGCAAAACAACTATTCAGGGGTATGCCGAGTATAAGACCTATCCACCCCCAAAACTACAGCAAAATGGAGCACCCCTGAAGCAAATTAGAAGACAACCACATTGCAAAGAACTAACTTGTGTGTACACTCCCAAGCAGAGTGTTTTGGCAAGTGTTATTGCTTTGAGCATAGATAACCTATTTGCATACTGCACAGATTTATTAAAAGATTCAAACAAACAAGAAAAAAAACTAGTCACACTACCAGTAAAATTAGTCACAAAAGTGTGAAAATTACCCTTTTTATTTCAGATGTGGAATGTAATTTCTAGATCCAGATAGAAAATACCTGGACCAACCATGAAAATATGTGTGTTTCTTAATATTGTATGTTAATGGGCAACATTTTATTTATAACTACCTTTTTCTTTTGCATCAGGGTCTCATGTGGCCCAGGCTGGCTTCAGACTTGCTATATAACCAAAGATGACCTTGAACTTCTTGTCTTCTGTCTCCACTTCCCCAGAAAGGAAGAGTTAACATGGAGGGACCCATGGCTCCAGCCGCATATGTAGCAGAGGATGGCCTTGTCAGACATTAATGGGAGGAGAGGCCCTTGGTCCTGTGAAGGTTTGATGCCCCTTTGTAGGGGAATTCGAGGGTAGGGAGGCAGGAGTGGGTGGATGTGGGCGTGGGCGGGGTACCCTGATAACCTTTGAAATATAAATGAAGAAAATATCCAATAAAAAAAAGAAAGGAAGAGTCAAAAATAAAAAATGAGGCTCAGATATACTACCTAACTACTGCACTAAGTACAGTTTTAAGATAGCTAAAGACTTTTTTAAAAGTCTTGGTTTTTAAAAGTCTTGTTTGTTCTTGGTTTTATTTGTTTGTTTGTTTGTTTTTGGAGGGGAAACTGGGAAAGGAGAAATCATATGACATGTAAATAAAGAAAATATCTAATAAAAAAATATTTAAAATAAAAATGTAATTGTGGGGAAATTCTGCTAATTAAACTTGAAGTCTACCATTGATAGGATAGCCTCCTGGGCCCCAGCGAGTAATGGAGAACTTCCTTCATTAGCAGGGTTTCTCATTCTCTGACCTTGCCCAGGGAGTTCTCAGTCCCTACACTCACCTCTACCTGAGGAATGTCATGTAGCCTCAATTAGCTTATAGGACCAATATCCTTTCTCCTGACAAACCTTGTTCAGCTAGCACCTAGGATTCCTGAAATGCTTCCCCATGCTAATGAGGCATTCTAGATATCGTAAGCCCCCAGCCAATGACATTTGCCCATCCTGGGTGTCCCTGCCCTCAGTCCCCCCCCCAAAAAAAAGCATCATAAGCCTTTAACCACTCTAAGTAAAAGTGATCTGCCTACTAACTGTGGGTCTTAGTGTGGTTTATTTACTGTACATATTCACAGGGCTTCCAAACCTCCAATTTGATGTCTCTGCTCCCACTGCTCTCATGGTTTGAGTGGGCTCATGAGCCATGAGAGTGGGGAGACCCACTTGTAATCATTTTTATTTTAATAACAAACTAACACATTGCACAGTACATTGCATTTTAACTCAGTATTTAGAATTGTTTTGGACTGTATTTTATTACCGAAAGTAAGAGGTTTTTTTTTATTATTATTATTCCAAATTTTGGGAGCTGTTATCTTTCTTACAAAGTTAGACCACTTGCTGAGCCCTTATTTCTACGAGGTGAACTGGATCCTTCTCCTTCCTGGATAGTAGATGAAGGTACTCTTAACAGATGTAAGATCTTTTCCAATTTTCCAATTGTGTGTGGTGACACTATCTTATCTTTCACTGTCCGTTTGTTAATATAATAATAACACTATATAAAAAAGAAAGCATTCGATCAGTAACAATTTTGAGCAATTTGCATGGCCAACACTGTGTGCCACAGGACTCAGGAGAGACCCGGGAAACAGAGACAGTATATAATTAAATACCTGTGTGCTATTGAAAGTTATTTCAGAAGCATCAGTGAACAGAAGTTTCATAGGGAGCATAGGAACTTGAACTTAGCCTTGACATGTCACTGAATATGTATGATGAACTGGGCAGCTTTCCAGTGAAAGGAAAGGCACTGCATCAGGAATTTATCTCTTTGCTCCCTGGTTTGCTTGGCCTGCGGCTGGCACTCAGTGAACACAGATGAATGAGGCATATAGACAATACTGGTATGTGGAGAACCTTCAATTTCAAAGACATCTGAAGATGCTCAGAGTGTATGAACACAAGGCAGTATGCCACAAAGTGCACCTCCCCGAGATCTAAAGTCTCCTCTCCTTTTCTCTCCTCTCCTCTCCTCTCTTATTTTCCCATCTCCTCTCTCTTCTTCCCTGCCTCTGGTCCAAACTAGCCTTGAACTCAAGATCCACCTAGCTCAGCCTCTCAAATACTAGTGTTTCAAGTGTCCATTAGAACTCTAACTCATAAGATTCTTCAAGAAATTCTAAATTTTCTATTCTAGTCCAGGACAAACTTGGGGGGGGGGGGG
>JADRCD010105608.1:26023-42827 GCA_019843815.1 Montemys delectorum | reverse complement strand
CGTCTGAAGACATCCTGGAAGGGGGCGGGGGCAGGGGGCTGAGCTTTGGAGGCTTCCCGCCTTTCCCCTGGATTCTATACTCACTACACCGATTTTACCTTGAGGGGGTCAGCATCCATTTAAAAGCCACCCCTGGGGGCTGAAGAGATGGCTCAGAGGTTCAGAGCACCTGTTGTACTTCCGGAGACATGGTTTTGATTCCCAGCTCCCACACAGTGGCTCACAACCACCTGTAACTCCTGTCTCAGGGACCTGATGCCCTCTTCTGATCCACACGTACCCGGCACATACATCCGTGCAAGCAAAACTCATGCATATATAAAATAAAAATAAATCTTGAAAAGATTTTACAAAACTATCCCTGGTATTCAATTCTCTGCCCCTGGTCTTTTGGCAGTGACTGCCCCTGTAAACTCATAGCCGATGGCCTGGCTTGGGAGAGCACAATAGGATGTATCCTCTGGTCGCTGCTGCTTCTCTCACCTGTCAACTGTAGGGGGAAAGGCAAGAATAAGAAAAGCAGGAGCAAGTTCACAAGAGATGGCAGGGCTGGAAGGGAGAAGGAGGTGCGGGGGACCCAGGCGCAGTGTAAGGAGAGCTGGGCGTAAATGGGAAGACCTTCTGGCCAGCTTGCCCTTCTGCAAATAGAGGGTCCCCAGGAAGAGGACATGAGCCTTCAGGAGGAGGCCTGCTGTCTTGGTGCAGGGTGGATAGAGGGCATCGGCCTCGGGCTGGGAGGTTGGTGTCTCTGCCCTAGCCTGCCTGCTTCAGGGCATTTTCATCTTGCATACTCTATTTATGGTTTTTTGGAATTTTCCAAATGAGGCAAGTAGCCTTTTTTGCCTAGACTACTTTATTTACAACTGAAATTGAATCCCCACTGTCCTTGGGGACAGACAAAACAGCTTGACATCACCAGCCTGGGAGTTGCCATTTCAGACAGGGAGGCAGCCAGCCTTTTCTTGAAGATCAAGTGGACATGATCTGCTGGGAGCAGGCAGGAGAAGGAACTGGAAACCCAGGGAGGCCCCGGGTGCCAGGTCACCTGCATGGCAGGGTTGCATTTGTATTTCTTCCTCCACACCCACAGGGCAGCAGGGCACTCTGCTTCTTCTCTAGCTACAGTGTGTGAAGGCCTGGCTGCGGCCTCCCAAATCAGCCTCCCTCCCTGAAGAAACCGGCGCCCGAGTCCCTCTGCTCCCAGTGAGGCAGAGGCTGACAACAGAGACGGAGGCTAGCCAGCCAGGCCTCAGCTTTCCTCGCCCTGCTCACCTGTAAGCCTCTGTTCTCTGCTCTGTACAGGCAGGGAAGGTAGCAGCCCCCAGTGTCATCCGTTATCCTGCATAGATGTGCCAACACCAGCTGAGGCCACAGAGAAACGGAGCCAGAAACAGCAGCTTCCTCATCTTCCCCCTAAGCTCTCAGGGCTCCTCAGGGAAGGGCGTGCTGGCCAGACTGGCTGAGGCTATCCTCAATGTTCTTTTTAACTAATAATTATGGTATTATTTAAAGGAGACTCCCAGAGCTGAAGCCATCTGGGAGCCTAATCAGTCGGCATCCAGGCTGGGAGCTGACCTGTCCTTCTGCCTGTTAATGTGCGGGAGCCTGCCATATTTCTAGGTGTTGGAGCAGAGGGAGGGAGGCCCCACCACCACAGCAAGCACTGAGGCTCACCTGCAAGGAGCTCTCTCTTTGTCTCATTAACAAATGGCACTGAGTTCAGAGCAGGTAAATTGCCCAAGGTCACACATACCATCTTACTGGAGTGAAGACTGGAGACAGGGCTCAGTGGGAGAGGGCCTGCCTAGCATGGGAGGGCCTTGGTCCAATCCTCAGCACCACAAAAAAACAAGACAAAACATAAAACGGGAGGCCTGGGGCCCAAAGCCGAGCCTGCCTGACTCCAAGGCACACGCATTCCATGCCACACAGCTCTGACTCCCCGCACAGTGCGCAAAGTTGTACCTTGTGCACTGTTTTCACAAGCCCCATAAATGGTGACTTCAGAGCCCCTGTTGTCCCACCCAGGACCTGGCTCCTTCTCATTTCTGGTGACATACACAACAGCAGACTATATCAAGTGCTATGGAACTTCTTGACACTATCTGAAGGATTATAAAAAACAGATATGTTACTTGGTTTGTCAGGGACGGCCATCACTGAAGGCTGGAATCTCTGTCCCATGCCATTCCATCACAATGGCTAATTCTTAACTTTATGATACCCTTCTTAATGAAGCTCCTCTCTAGGTTTTAAAGAGAAGCCCCTGTTCCTTTAAAGTTTAAGACCCTGTCTAAGACAGGGTTAATGAAATACCATTACCAAAAGTAACCTGGGGCGGGGAGGGGGGTATTTGGCTTATACATCCTGAATCAGAGTCTCCTAAAGGAAGCCAAGGCCAGAACTCACACAAGGCCAGAACTCGGAGAGAGGCTCTACTGCAGAGGCCAGGGAGGAAGAGCGTGGCTTACTCCCTTTCTCAGTCTGGCTTCAGAAAGCACCCAGGACCACCAGCCCCAAGGTGGGACCAAAGAGTTGGGCCCTCCCCTGTCAATCTCTAATTAAGAAAATGTCCTACAGGCCTGACTACAGCCCAATCTTATGAAGGCATTTTCTCAGTTGATGCTCCATCCTCTCTTACTAATGTCAGCATTTGTCAAGCTGTTATAAAAACCAGCCAGCACAGGCCCTGCCATGCTGTTTTAATACATTTAGCGTTCCTTTCTAACGTTTGCCCACCTCGGGGCTTGATCATGGTCTCGGAGCCCTCTCTCCTAATAAACCTCATCCTTGAAGGGGAACTGTGTTATCTACCTCCCCTGAACCTACCAGGCTGCGGTGTGGCTCCCTGCTCTCCAGCAGGCATCCTGGGCTTGGTTATGAAAGCAGTCTTGTAGTTAGGCAGGCTGATGTCACCACTGTCCTGGGATTTACTAAGGTAATACAACTGAGCATGAGAGAGGTCTCGCGATTCCTAAGCAGAAGAGGCCCAACCACGAGAAAACGAAGCTCTACAAGTCACTGACTGTGAGCCCTGAGCATGGATCTGTGGGGAGGAGGTTATGACGAGCTCTGAAGCCAACAGTGGCAACTGGTGTCCTAATCTTCGTAAAACTCCATCAAAACTATCCTCTGGGACTGCACACCTGGCACTCAGAAGATGCTCCTGTGGTTATAAAAGTATGCTTTCCCCTGGTCAGTGTACCCTGGGATTGCCCAGTTTGGGGCTATGAGCCTGGGTGTTTTTCTCCACTGTTGGGTAGTCTCTGGGCTCTGCTGCTTGGTTTCTTTGGTCCCACTTCTGGGCTGGCTGTAGTGGTGCATGCTTTTAGTCCTAGCACTCAGCAGGGGCAGGGGCGGGGCGAGCTCTTTGAGTTTGAGGCCAACCTGGTCTCCATAGAGAGTACCAGCTCCTTGCCTTCCCCATCTTTGAGAAGCATTCTCTCTTCTGTTGTTCTCTGCTGCACCCCAGGATTCTGGATTTCCCCTGGTTTTGCTCCCATCTCTCTGTAGAACGCAGCAGCAACTGTAGTCTGCACTGCTGGGCCTCACACTCAGGCCCTCGGGCTTGAGCAGCATGCACTTTAAGGCCTGAGCCATCTCCCCAGCCCCACACTTAACCTTTTAAAAATCATTCTCTTTATGGGGTAACAAGTTTCAACCCTTTGGAGAGCCTGATACACCATCAACCCGGAAACAAATTTGTTGTTACTTTTATTAATTATAAAAGCCTCAGAGGTCACTGTTAGTTCTGCCTTTCACATAAAATCAGAGATTTGGGGAGCTGGGGCCCCTGGCACCAAGTCTAACTTGGCGGCAAAAACCACAGCTTCCACTGGCTGGTCCAAAGGCAGGGTTCCTGAAAATAACGAATAGAAGCTGATGCTCAGTCAAATGAAGTACAGATGCGATAGCTGCAGACACTCCCACTGCTGCTAAAGCGAGATGCTTATCCAGGCTAGCTAGCTTGCATCCTGAGAATGGGAGGGGCTCTGGGCCGGAGAAGGGTCAGGCTTCCTTCAGTTCTTTCCTTTCTGGCATGGTGAATCACAGCCTGAAAGCACAGCTTGTGCCGATGGAACTGGGCTAACCAGGGCTTTCCAAACCAGCCTGCAGCTTTTTGCCAGCTTCTGCACCAGTGACCTAGAAACGTATTTCAAAACTTATTTTTATTTTCTAAGGGCCAAAGTTTTGGTGAAACAGTTCATACAGCTCTGACCCAGAGTCTTTAAATTTAGAAATTAATCCCTGGACATGTGGGATAATGACTGCTGTGTCAGCAAAGTTATAGGAGAAAAAAGTCAGGCAGCACTTTCAAAAGTGTCTGCAGCTCAAAACAGGGATGTAGACTTTGGGTAGCTACTGTTACTAAATCTCCAGACAGGTCGCTGGTCTGTGGACACAAACACCCACGGTTTTATAGAAATAGTGTTGCACAATGCTTTATTATTATTGTGTGTATACATGTGTGTATGCATGTGTGTGGGGGCACACATGCTACAACACATGTATGAAAGACAGAGGTCAATCTGTGGAGTTGGTTCTCTCCATCCACCATCTTTACTTTTTTATTTTATTTTATTTTTGTTTTTGAGACAGGGTCTCTTTCTATAGTCCTGGCTGTCCTGGAACTCACTGTGTAGACTAGGCTGGCCCTGAACTCACAGAGATCCATCTGCCTCTGCCTCTGCCTCTGCCTCTGCCTCTGCCTCTGCCTCTTAAGTACTGGGATCAAAGGCGTGCACCACACCTGGGGTTTAATCCACCTTTAATCCTTCCGATGTCCATTAGCTATGGGTTCCTGGGATCGAACTGCAATGCCCAGGCTTCCACAGTAAGTGCTTTCACTTGGTGGGCCATCTCGCCAGCCCATGTGTCGTAATGCTTCAAACACACATAAAAAGATACTGTAAAAAGAAACAAATGTAAATTTGCTGAAATGTTTCATGCCTGGAGAGCATGTGTAGCATACTACATGTGCGGAGGGCGAGTGCTGCCTACTGTTCCTGTCAGGTTACCTCAGAGTCTCAGCACGCAGCCTGGGTTAGCCTTGAATGTGTGAGCCTCTTGTCTCAGAGTCCTGGGTGCTGGGTTTGTTTACAGGCAGGTGCATACCACCACACTGGGCTGCAATGAATAGCATTTACTTATTTATTAATTATTTATTTGGAACTCACTTTGTAGCTGAGGCTGGCCTCTAACTTAAGAGATCTGCCACCTCAGTTAACACCGTCATGTAAGTCACTTCATGACGCCCAGGGCTTGGATGTTCACTCTGGTTCCTCGACTACAGTGAACCTGAAGAGACAGTGCTCTGACAAGAACTGACTATGCTGTGGTAGGTGTTGTCTGTGATTGACATAATGACATCTGACATTAGCTCATGGGCTGCTTTCTGAGAAGGCAGCACAGATGCGCTTTTGAGGAGTGGGAATATTGAGAGAAACTGTCTATTGAGGGGATGTCAGGTTTGCAGTGACTCTCCTGTGGACAAATGAATGGGGGCCATTAGACTTCTGCATCTGTGGGGGCATCTGGGGCCGTTGGACTCAGGCATCTGTGGCTTCTCATGCCATCAGCTTGACATAATGTTGTGAAGACTATCGGTGTAGACCACAACAGCAAGACTGTGTGTTAATGTGTCTGATACGAGAGATCTGTATTTTAAAATACCCAGATGAGCTCGCACATGGGGTAGGGAGCAGTAGACAAGGAGACAGTTCGGGTGCTAAGAGCAATGGAGGAACCAGATTTCAGTGTTTCTGCTGTTTTCCTTAAGTGGGAGCAGTGGCTCAAGCCCTCCCTGTACCCCACACCTACCCTGTGTAAGAGTTCTGAACTTCTCTGATTATGGCAACTCTGTTAATGCCCACGTGTCCAGCTTCACTCCAATGACTCATCGGCATGCAAGGACAACCACAACATGATGTCCACAGTTTAGAACGCTACTTCCATAGTAGCTAACTCAAGTCCTTTGCTAGGAACCAGACACTTCCCCACTGGCAAGGATGCTGTGAACAACTACATTTGCAACTGCATTCTGAACAGGAGGCAACAAACCACCCTTCCAAATGCAAAAGGTCAGCATGGTGGGTCCTGGGGAGTCGGAAAAAAGATGTCTTATTCTTGCTAATTCACACTAAAAGGGATACCTGTCTTCCACCCTGTAATAACGACTTGAGGATTATGCACATAGCATAAATAAACAACACAAAGCCCATAAAGACCCACAGCTTAGCTGCATCCTGCACTCCCCCACCCCATGTGAAAGAGGAAATCTACCTGCCCGCTCACAGTTCCCAGAGGATGCGGGGTGAAAGCCAGGCTCCTGCTAGGGACCCACACTCTAGTCCTCATGCCTGCATAGCAAACACTTGACTGCCACGCATCTCCCCAGCATTTGATTGGCCGATGTTGGATTCCTCTAAATAGCTCTGCTACTGTTACAGCTGAGCTCTGGATGAGTATGGTCAGGAGGAGATGGTTCTTGACTTCTAAGGATGTGGCCAACTCACCAGGCCGGTGGCCATCCCTGTGCCTTGGGCCACAGAGGAAGGCAGTCCGAGTTAGCTTGCTGTCACTGTGATAGACCCCAAGACCAAAGACAACCTGGGTAGGGAATGGTTTATTTCCTTTTGCAGGTTATAATCCATAAATGAGGGAAGCTGAGACAGGAGCTGGGACAGAGGCCACCGAGGAAGGCTGTTGACTCGCTCACTCTGATCCATGCCCAGCCAGCTTTCTTATTCAGCAGGACCCACTGCTTGAGGTTCATAAGAAGATGCTCCCCTGGGGCTGGGCTCAGGATCAGTTCCCAGCACTGAGATGACGCTCTGGTACTAGGAAACCCAGTGTGCTCTCCTAGCCTTCCATGGGCACCAGGCACACATATGGTACACTGACATGCATGTATGCAAAACACCTATACACATAAAATAATGTTTTCAATGTAAAATGGAGCTGGGGTTAGCCTCACACAGTAGCACAAGGATGTTTTTTTAGCACAGGATTCTCCAGCACAATAGGAACCACATGGGGTGTTGTGCAAGGCTGTCACATGCACTTTGGGACACAGTACATCTATGACCCTTGCCCACTAAGGGCCAACAGCAGCTCCATCCATATCTATGGTCCAGATCACATAGGCTCTAATTTTCCCATGGCACCAATGCTGCTTTCATGTAGACACAGGCTGCTGCTGAGAACCCGGTGCTCTGTGTAGTGTCTGCTCATTTGACAGAGGAAGATTCACTAGGGGTGTCACACAGGAAGAAGTCACAGGAAGGACAGTTTCTTCTGCATGTTATACATGAGTGAAACTTGAAAATCCCACCCATACCTCAGAACCAGCCTGAGAAGTCAGCAACCAGAGGGCAGAGCCCAAAGCACAGAAGACCTAAAGACCTCAGAGTACGTCATGCACCCGTGTGAGCGTGCACGCACGCACACACACACACACACACACACACACATACACACACATATACACACTATATATACATACACACACATACACACACACTACACATACACACACATACACATACACACACACATACACACACATACACATACACACACACCACACATATACCACACACACATATACACACATACATACACATACACACACACACCACACACACCACACACACATACACACACACTACACATACACACACACATACACATACACTGCACATACACACACACACTACATATACACACACCACACATACACCACACACACATATACACACATACACACCACACACACACACACACACACACACACACACACACACACACACACACGGGGAGGGTGGGGTACCTGGCTGCAAGCCTTGAACTGTACCATGAACTAACACATTTCCTGATCTGTGCTGCTCTCATTGGACTTTGGCTCCTACAGCTGAGAAGTACTCTGTCACATGAGCAGTTCTCACAGGTCAAAGGCCACGGCTAAGGTTTTGAAGGAACACCTGTAGCACATAGCCCCTGTTTCTGTGTAAGGAGGCCACGGCTAAAAGCAACTTCCAGGGGAAAAAGTTTATTTTGGTTTCCGGTTCCTGAGGAAGAATCCGTCATGGTGAGGAGGAGGCATGGCTACAGGTGGTTAGAGCAGGGGGCAGAGATCACACCTTCAACCACAAACATGAATCCGGGAAGTGAACGGGAGCGGGGAGTCTCCCGAACAGCAACACCTGCTGGGTACCATGTGTTCAAATATTTAACCTATGGGGTACACTTCTCATCAACACACCAGAACAAAGTAACAACAAAAGGAGACAGCTACTTCTTGGCGTGTGTGTGTGTGTGTGTGTGTGTGTGTGTGTGTGTGTGTTATGTGTTAGGCAGTCCTGGTGACTGACCCCCTCTCTGTAGGTAGGGACCACACAGCATCAGTCTGCACAGTTCCCTGGAAGTCACTGGCACCTACACATAAAGGCAGGCGTGGTTCATACAGTTCACACTGCTGCTTGTTGGAGACATACTTTCAAGATACTTAACCTGAAAATAAATGAGAGCTGGGGATGAGGCTTAGTGGGTATGGCACTTGCTTAGGACACCTGAAGCGACACATAAAACCAGACACGGTGGCACACACCTACACTCTCAGCACTTGGGAGGTGGAGGCAGAAGGGTCAGAAGTTCAAGGTCCTCAGCTACAAAGGGCGTCTGAGGCCAGCCTGGGCTATATGACAGCTTGTCTCAAAATATATAAAGTAAAACACGAATAAGCAATGCTTCCAGTATTTCTGTACAAAATGCTCTCTAAGATGGAGCAAGGGCAGAGGGTTATAAAAGCAGCCCAAGGTCCTGCTCTCCTGAACAAAAAGCATATAGCAACAGGCCAAGAAATGCAACACAAATGTTCCACAGTGAGTGTGCTGCGTCTGAGAACCAAAAGGAGGCGTCTGGGGCAAACGTGGACAGTTTGCACAGTATGCTATGGGCTGAGCATCAACATTACAACAAAGAGAGATGTGTAAAGAGATGTATACTGTGAGAAACAGAACATGGGGGCAAGGGGGTGCTGAGTGATGTCTCACGGAGAAGGCAGCAGTCCAGGCTCTCGATAACCTGGGAACTTTGGCCAGACGCATCCCAGAAGCAGGCTGAGGAGAGCAGACAACCCGGGGACACTGCTCTGTCACAGCCCAGCAGTGGGACCTTGTGCTCTCTGTCACAGCCCAGCAGTGGGACCTGTGCTCTCTGTCATAGCCCAGCAGTGGGACCTTGTGCTGTCACGACCCAGCAGTGTACCTTGTGCTGTCACAGCCCAGCAGTCCGACCTTGTGCTCTCTGTCACAGCCCAGCAGTGGGACCTGTGCTCTCTGTCACAGCCCAGCAGTGTACCTTGTGCTGTCACAGCCCAGCAGTGGGACCTTGTGCTCTCTGTCACAGCCCAGCAGTGGGACCTGTGTTCTCTGTCATAGCCCAGCAGTGGGACCTTGTGATCTCTGTTACAACCCAGCAGTGTACCTTGTGCTGTCACAGCCCAGCAGTCCGACCTTGTGCTCTCTGTCACAACCCAGCAGAGGGACCTTGTGCTCTCTGTCATAGCCCAGTAGTGGGACCTTGTGCTCTCTGCCACAAACGGAATGAGATGAGATGTGCTGAGTGACCTACCTGGGAGGTGCTGAATCATGGCTGTCACCACCACACTTCAGTCCATATGCAACGTACACTGATTAGTTCTCTAGCGTGTGTAAGCCAAACAAAGATGAAAGACTCTATCTTCATCAGCGAAAACACTTGGCTTTTAAAATAGCTAACTGTAATCCATTACAAACTCCTGAAATACAATACACTAAGAAAATGGCTGATGACAAAGGATTTATAAATGCATTTATTGGAAGCATTTAAATGAATAATGTGGAACACATCATGCACAGAAACCAGCGCTGGACAGGAAGCAGGGATCATAGAGGCAAAATATTTACATACTACATATATTCTGACTTACAGAGGGGAAACCAATTCAAAGTACCTGTTCTGAACATGCTTTGAACTTGAATTCTAGTGTTCTCCATGCAAAAGCAAAAGCCTGTGTCTACCAAACATGATTAGTTAAAAGCAAGCTATGCAAGCTGATGCTGAAGCAGCCAGTACGAAGCTGTAAAACAGTTCCTTCAGACAGGATAAAGCTACCTGAAAGAAAAGTGTCGGCACTGCGTATCTGAAAGCAGAGGAGAAGATGCCAGTGAGCAAGAGGCTTGCAGAAGGGCCACTCCCCAGACAGTTGGCCAAGGGTGCCTTTGCTATAGAAAAGAGTGCCACTGGCTCTTCACTGCAAGTTTCAGATTTTACTCAATTATTAAACCTCCATGCTCTGCAATATCATAAGAAATGTGATCTCTATACCACAGAACCAAAGAGGGCTTTCAGAGAGGCTGAGAAGCTGCAATGTAGTTTAGGGTCCAGATTCTTATCCATCATGTGAATGCCCTGTACACAGGGGCAGACATCATAGCAGCAGCACAGTACTGTCCAGGACTCTCTACTCGGAAATACTCCCCACTCCACAGCTGGACGCCTGCTGACTTGAACCTGTTCATTCAGACCGAGGGTTAACCGTGGTAAGCCGCATGGCACAGCTGGCTGGCGGACTCCTGAGTGTGGTGACAGTGAGGGGAGGACTCTCTAATGACTATTCACTACAAAGAGTGTCCTGGTGTTCTTCTGAATGGGACATCTCCAAAGTAAAAATGGGAGGAGACGGAAGAGTGAGCTCAACTCCATAAAAAGTTGATTTTCAGACATTGCAAACAATCAGTTTAGAATGAATCAAAATTGCTCTGTGGCAACTAAACACTGATCAAGTCAATCCACATTAAAGAGAAGACTGCTAATGTTCTAAACCTGCCTACTGTCTGACTACATACTTTTAAAGTCAAAGTTCCTAACAGTTCCAATTTGTCATACAGATTGTAAAAGAAATTAAAATTCAAGTTGAAAGTTTTCACTCCCTCCTCTTGCCAGGAAAGTAAATAAACAGAACACAACTACTGCAAAAGAAACAAACAAGAGAGAAAACAAAGCCACTGGCAAACGGAACCCTAGAAAAAGCAATCTGCTTTCTGATGGTCACTGCTCCTCCATCAAGGTCGGGTCCCTGCTGTGAGGCCTCCAGAGCCTCTGCCTTGAGTGTCTGCCTGGTTATCACCACACTTGGACCACACAAGCCTGGGGATGTCTTCCTTAGACACAGCCTGTGTCAGAGGGTAGCATCAGGATGCAGTATAACCAACTACAGGACGAAGTTCAGTGGAACACATCATTCTTCTGTAAGGATCACGGTAAATAAAAATCCTAAACAGACAGGCCTCACTGCCTTGCACTAAGAAATAGTCTAAAAACTGAAAAGCCATCCTGACAGCCCCTTGCCTTATCTCCGAGAGCCCTCAGTGCACCAACTCAGGCTGGTTATCCACAAAGGGCAGCACCCCACTCACGTAGTAGGCAATGCCCAGAGACAGCAAAGCAATGACCAAGATCAAGAGTAGGACCCTCCAGAAACCCAGGTCCTCCACAAACTCTTGCCACGTGGTCCGGAAGCTGGACAGGACTCCTTCGCCTTGCTGGAGGTTGGGGTTGAGCAGAGAATGACTTTCCATGGCACTGTGGGAGGAACAAAGAAAGAAAGGGGCATGAAAACACACTCTACCCATTAGGCAATGCACAAACAAGTGACTGTGCTGGGGAAGGCCAACCTCTGCTGCAGCCCTGACTGGAGAACTCACTACAGAGACACACTGCCTAGGGATGTCCTGGTTACTTACTCCTAGGAACTCGCACATTGGCCTTAAACCATATACTGGTGAACTGCACTAATTAGGTCCCTGGCTTACTATCCAGCAGGCAAATTAAAATCCTATCAGGAAGTCCCAATGGGTGTCTGGGGAAGTGGGAGGAGTGAGCTGGGTGAACATGATCAGGAGACACTGTACACATGTGAAGTGGGAGGGTGAGCTGGGTGAACATCATCAGGATATACTGTACACATATACAGGATTGTCAAAAAGTGCATTAAAAACATTGTTTTAAAGGTGCCCCAAGCAGAGATCTTAAAATAGGTCAAATACCTTGTCTCCATCAAGACATTAACCAAACCATATTTTGTTTTCCATTTACAAGATCCAAGCAGAGGGGCTGGTGATGGCTCAGCAGATAAGCACACTTGCAGCAGACCTGGCTAACTACTTCTCAGCACCCACATGGCAGGACACACTCACCATAACTCCAGTTCCAGGGATCCGACACCTCTTCTGGATTCTATAGGTACCAGCCACACACAGCACACATACATACACGTGAGGAAAAACTCTCAAACACATGAAATAAAATTTAAAAATTTAGAAGAAGGAATTTCTCTCTTAATTTAGTTCAGTCATGTGCCCAGTTAAGAATTTTCTAAATAAAATCTAGTGGTGGAAGCTTACTGCTCAGTCTACAGTACATGTAGACTGGTGTTAAAAATTCTTTAATTACCTTCAGTGCATTTGCATGTGTGCACACAGATACACACGACACCATGTGAGGTCAGAAGGCAGCTTCTGAGACGCATTTCTCTCTCTCCGATTCACGCTCTCATGGCAATGCTCTTACCCACTGAGCCAGCATGCTGACCAGGAGCCGTCATCAGCTTTCCCCACTGTACGTTCTTCCTTCCTCCCTTCATTCCTTCCTTCCTCCCTCCCTCCCTCCCTTCCTTCCTTCCTTCACAGGGTCTTACTATGTAGCCCAGCCTGGACTAGGACTCATTTTGTAGCTGAGGCTTGCTTCAGCCTCCTGAGCACTGGGAACACAGAACACAGGTGTGTGGGTGTGTGGGTGTGTGGGTGTTGTGTGTGTGTGTGTGTGTGTGTGTGTGTGTGTGTGTCCGGATTTCTTCTACTCACTTTATCTCTCTTATACCTCAACAGGAAATGAGCTTATTTTTCTTTGGCAAGAAGAAAGCCTAGTTGAAAACTATTAAATTAAGAGAAATCCCTTTCACCTTCACATCCACATACTATACTCAAGATGATTTTTTTAGTTTACTGATTTTGTTATTTTTATGAACACAAAGCATCAAATTACAAATTTTCATTTTGAATATTTAAAAATATTAAATGTTTAAATTAAATGTTAAAATTTAAAATGTTTAAAATACTAGTGTGAATAGTCTACAAACAGACTCAAGTGTTCATGACCCTATCATGAGCAGTGTAAATACCACAGAGAAAACAGGAGCTCTGTCTTTGGGATGCAAAGGCTACAAAGTTTACAGGGTGCATTCAGCTATGTTACAGCATGTGGCCTAAAGCCATGAAAACCATGATCATACTTACGAGCTGTCCACTGGTCACAGAAGCTCACTACTATCACAACCCCTTCTTTTCCTTTCTCCCAGCCAACAGCACAGAACAAAACCAGCACACAGCAATGCCTTGGAGCCTTGACTCCCAGAAAGCATGGACACAGTCATGCACCCCGGAAGCTCTGTATCTTATAATCTGACTTGAATTCTTGACACTTAACCAACACCATACATTATTGGAGATGTGTTACTGGTCTGCAGCTGCTGACTTCCTAACATCCAGACTCTTTTTATATGAAAAACTAATAAATCAAGACACTTGCAGCAAGTCTACAACAATATGGGAATTTAAGAAAATTCCAGTAAGATCTATAAGAAGATTAGAACTTTGAGAAGTCAAATTAAAACAAAGAGGCTTTTGATGTTACATTTGCCTGAGCTTACACCTCTCACACTGAAAGATCCATCCATGTGTAAGCTGAGAACTCTGGGAGCCTTCTCCAGGAGCCCGCTGAGCTCTGCCGATAAAAACAGACAGAGGCTTTATCCAAGGAACGCATCCTACCATCCAAGGACTATTCGACTCCAGTAGAGAAGAGGGTGGCATGGGGTAAGGGCATGTAGGTGTGGACACACACACACATACACACACACACACACACACACACACACACACACACACACACGGAATATATGGGGAGGGGGGTTCTTATTGGAACAGTGTCAAACTCACTATGTAGACCAGGCTATCCTCAAACTTGTGGCAACCTCTTGCTTCTGTCTCCCAGTGCTGGGATTTCAAGCATGGGCCACCACGTCTGACTTAGTATTTTTTAAATACATATCAGCTGCACTGTTTCTGTCATCCAATTGTTATAACAATAATACAGTTGAGGGCTAGAGAGATGGCTCAATGGTTAAGGACACTGACTGCTCTTCCAGAGGACCCAGGCTCGATTCCTAGCACCAACAAAGCAGCTCACAGCTATCTGTAACTTCAGTTTCAGGGGACTTGATGCCCTCTTCTGGCCTCTGTTGGAACTGCACACATGTGTTGCACATATATACATGCAGACAAAACATCCATACACATAAAACAAGTATTTTTAAGAGAATAAAACTAAAGTGTCGGGCGGTGGTGGCGCATGCCTTTAATCCCAGCACTTGGGAGGCAGAGGCAGGTGGATTTCTGAGTTCGAGGCCAGCCTGGTCTACAGAGTGAGTTCCAGGACAGCCAGAACTATACAGAGAAACCCTGTCTCAAAAAAAAAAAAGAAAAGAAAAGAAAAAGAAAAAAACTAAAGTTAGAATAATATGCAGATGGGCAAATACTTTTCAACAACTTGATTTTTAAGTCCTACACAAGATAACCCATGTCTCATAGAACCCTAGAGAAAATACATCATAAGCACACTACTTGGCAGGCGGTCATAGTTAAGCTATAATGCCACCTCCTACTTAACCCACTGAATCTCCCTCTACTTATTTATTGTTATTATTTGTTCTAAAAAGTTCCTTGTTTTATATCTCACGGTATAGCCCTGGGTGGTCTCTGCCTTCTGGTGCTGGGATCAGAGCCATGTGCCCTGCTGGCTGGTTCTGAAGACTTTCAAAGGCATGAACTTTTTCTACCATCTAATTGCCAAAACGCCATCAGTGCTTGTCTTAAACTCTGCACTCATTAGTCACCCTCATTGTCCTCCCAGACCCTAGGCACCTGCAATCTACTTTGTTCCTATGAGTTTCCCTGTTTGGGCATTTCATACCAACAGAATAAATAGTATGTGTCCTTTTATGCCTGCTTTCCCCATACAGCATTTTATCAATATTTATCCTGACTGAAGCACCTATCAATACTAGATTAGTTTTTACAACACAGTTATAGTCCTTTGGGTAAACAGGTAATGTTTATTCTTTTCTTAGTGGATGGACATTTGACATGCACCGAGACGTGGGATTGCAGGGTCACATAGTAACTCTGTATACCTTTTGATAAGCTGTAAGACTGTTTCCCAAGGTGGCCCCCTGTTCTACGCTGGCTTCAGGACTCTATTTTCCCCATAACCTCAATAACAGTAGTGACAGTCTACCTGCCTGGGTACACCTGTCCTCAGAGTTAAGGACTATTCCATTGTGGTTTGATTTGTATTTTTCTTGGCTTTCTGTAAAGGATTTATTCATTTCCCTGATTTGTACATTTTATTGGGGGATGGGGGGTGGTTCGAGACAGGGTTTCTCTGTGTAGCCCTGGCTGTCCTGGAACTCACTCTGTAGACCAGCCTGGCCTCGAACTCAGAAAATCACCTGTCTCTGCCTCCCAAGTGCTAGGATTAAAGGCATGCGCCACCACCACCTGGCTGTGATTTGTATTTTTAAGTGGAATTTAATCTCAGCTACTGTGGCACCCAGGATAGGACCAGGTAGGAGAACTGAGTGGCAGATGTGTTTTACATCGAGAAGCTTCAGTGCACAGAGCTGAAGTAACACAGGCTAATGTGGGCAAAGGAAAGCAGAGCTCACACTGCTACCACGATGCACCAGCTACTCCTGACGGGTTAACTAGTAATCGTGGCAGGTAAACAGTCCAAGTGTACTTCTGATAAGGAGACCTACTGGCTAGGATCCAGTGAGCGCTCCAGAATGCACCAAGAAACACGTACACTCGCAAACAGAAGGCTGGGGCTGGAGAAACCCACAACAGTTAGGAGCATTTGTGTGCAATCTTGAGGACTGGAACTTAAACCCCTGTACCCACATAACAGGCCAGGCACCCACACGTCCAGTAACCCCAGCTCTGAGGGAGGGGAAGAAGTGGAGAAAACACAGGTCTGGGTTCAGGAGAAACCCTGCCTCCAAAGAATGAGTGGAGAGTGGTTGACGGGAACCAGAAACCTCTTCTGGCCTCTCCAGTAGTGCACAGATACGCACATCAGTGTACGCAAATGCACAGTAAGTCAGACAGACACACGCACATCTTTAAGAAGGAACTTACAGTAATCTGTTATGTTACAGAAGATTTGAACACATTTGCAGCTCCTTTGCAGAAGAAGAGTCAAGCACTGCTGCCTGCCCTCCACACATGGACTCTGAACCCCAGCCCAGAGGTGAAGGAGAGGGTGCCCATGTGTGTGCCTGAGTCCCTGTTACTTTGCCTACTTGTCAGCATCTGGAAAACTCAGGAGCGTCACCAGTTCACAGTAAAAACCCTTGAGCTCCCTTAGGACAACAGGAAGTGCTTACAACTGACAAAGGGCATGGAGCCACAGCCAGCAGAGGAAGGAAGCTTGGCACGGCTGTGAAGGCATCACAGAGCTGGGCTGTGAAGGGCTGACCCCCCGTGATCCAGACGGTATGTAGAGCCAGAGGCCTGGACAGTCTGCTACGTCTGCAAAGCTGGGAAGAGCCGACTGAGCTCATTGAGGATTTGAACGCTGGGACACCAAGGCACCCTAGACTCTGTGCCACTTCAACCTAGGTCAGGCCTATTGGCTTTGCCTG
>JADRCD010105608.1:0-18253 GCA_019843815.1 Montemys delectorum | reverse complement strand
GGAGTGCTGTGGGGAGTGCTGTGGGGAGTGCTGTGGGGAGGGCTGTGAGGAGGGCTGTGGAGAGAACTATGGGGAGGGCTGTGAGGAGTGCTGTGGGGAGGGCTGTGGAGAGGGCTGTGGAGAGAACTATGGGGAGAGCTGTGGGGAGGGCTGAGGGGAGGGCTGAGGGGAGGGCTGTGAGATCTCAGTGCATACCCTGCCTAACATCATAGAAAGCAACAGAGGGAAGCAGTGTGTGGGAAAGGGAGCTCAACCTGGAGTCTCTGTGGTGTTGGGTGTTCTTATCCCTGTAAAGGAGTCTAGTGGCTTTCAAATAGAATACAACAAACCATGCCCATGTGCACTCATAGATCTCCCAGTGAGCAGTGACTGCTTACAACCCAAGTGTACACACACCACAGAACTCAGGCAAGGGAACAGGCACATGTATTCACATTCCAAATGGACTCCCCACACCCCAAGAACAATGCGGCTCTGCAGTGTCACTTGCTCCACAGGAAGCAGCCTGGCACAGTGTTCTGAAGCAACCCTGTAGTCACTGAATACAAGTAAGTGTTTGTGGAACAACAATAACAAAGTCTTTGACAACGTCCTCTCGTGTACAGGAAGTGACTGAATTCCTGGACTTGCTGTGCCTAAGCATTTCTCACTGTCTGAGATAACAAGCAAACCTTTACCCAATTTTTTTCTCCACCAAGAAGAAACTAAAATCACTAAAACAGGGATGTCTGCTGGATTCTGGCAATGTTTAGATTATTTATTGCTTTATTGACTAGAGTTTAGCCACAACTCAACTTTTTTAGAAAAGATAAATAGATTTAAATAAATAAATTCATAAAATTAAATAAAATTCCCATAAAAGTAATCATTTCTAGTTTAGATAGGTCAATACTTTTGTTTTCTAGATTCTTTACTATGTACTTACGCAGTTTTTGAAACTCTTACTGCATGGGGTCCTTTTCAGTTTAAGATCTATACTGAACTGCACAGACATTAAAGCCCTGCGAGGTGGAGCCTTCTGTGTGTTCTGCCCCTGTGTTACTGATGGACAAGGGCTGATTTAACAGCATTTCTCATATCCAACAGCGCCACCTTGTGAGGCATCCAGTCTTCAGCGCGGTTTGGTTTTGGAGACAGCCTTGCCTTGTATGTGAAAACAGAATCATGCACAGTGGCTGGCAGGTACTGCATCCTTCATGCAAAGCCTCCATCTGAACAGCACGGGAGCAACTTCTTCCTTCGCACGCCTTGAGGAGGGTCTAGTAGACACCCCTGGGCTGTCTGACTGCGGTGAGGCTACTCGCATCATAGGACTTTTCTATTACACCAAGTGACTCTCATAGCCACTCTTACAGAGCCTACTGAGCCAGTGTGCCACCCCGGAGGCCTCCTCCATCAGACTGCTGCTCATACCTAACACACAACTGTGGAGGAGTGAGTGGCCAACTTTCCCAAAAGCTGTTTACAATAGCATCATTTCTAAATGACCCCTGAACTGGAAGAAGGACCTACCACATAGGTGTTGGATAGTCTAAAGCTGAAGTCTCTCTGATGGTTGGGAAGTATCTGAGCTTTACAGGAAGCTCTGGCTCTCTTCTCTCTTGGCGATGACATGTAGGGGGTCATCTTTTGAGTCCTAGTGAAGGTAGAATGAGTTCAAGAATCCAGATGTAAGAAGAAAATGTGGGGTTTTTTCCTTCTCACATTGCCAAGCCCAGATAATGGGATAAGAATACGTAAAGGCAGAAGTTAGGTTGTAGTTGAATCTTCTAGATGCTATCACTTAGGAAACTGTGGCGGGGGTGGAAAGTGGGGAATGCCTGTGACCTGAGGCAGAACAGATCCAGCAACCCTGGAGTTTCTCCAGCAGAATACTTTCACGTGGAAGAGGAACAAATCAAAGCACGTCTCCATCCGACTGAGCCAAGCCATACACAGCCTCGTCCAGAGAGGTGTCAAACAGGCAGGCAGGTTCAGTCTCCCAGAGAGCTCTGGAGAATCTTTCAGAGATAGGGACAGAGGCTGGCAAGTCCCAGGTCAGCTTCCAGGAATTATGGATATATGGTAGGGTTAGCGCTGTGCATGTGTAGAGAGGTCAGAGGTGCAAGATCCCCTGGAAGTGGAGTTTCAGGAGGCTCTGAACCACCTCACATAAGTGGGTCCTCTGGAAGAGCAGACTGCTCTCTTAGCCACAGAGCCGTCTCTGCAGATCTTCACTCAGGCTATCTTTACAGACTGTTCAGAAAGCTCAAAGGTCAGTGTGACGACACAGGGGAGAAAGAGCTTGCCGACTTCAGAGCGCTCCCTGCAGCAGCTACACTCAGACCAGCTGTCCTCCAGGACGCGGCCTCAACTGTGACTAATATCTCCTGTCTGGACGAATTGTCCAGTGAAGACTCAGACACCGGGAGTTAAAGCTCCTTGCTATTTTATACACACCTCAGTTTTCTTCCAGTTCTTATTCACTATCTCTTAAAAGCACATTTTGTCGTTCACACTATGACTAATACTAAGGAGACTGGCGATAAAGGTAATGTTCTCATTTTTTAAAATGTTCTGTACGACCTGCCATTAGAGACGTGACAAAGCACAGCACTTAACAATTCTTTATTTAAAGTCTGAATAACTGCGACTCTGAGCTTTGGTTCTGGCACTCAACAGGACTACACTGCTCAGAAAAGGTCATAATGACATGAGGGTTGTTCTTTAAGATGCTTTCAAAAGACGATGACCTCATGGGCTCCAAATGCTATAACAACTTTCTTATTTTTGAGTTCCTGGGACAAATTATACCCCAGAATGCACAAGTTTTGGATTCTGGAAAGTGAACTGAATCAGAAATGTTTTGTATCTTAAACTATAAAGGCATAAGAAGAAACAAAGACAAATTAAAGCCAAGCTTCAGGTTCGAGACAGCCTGTAAATGTGTCTTTGGCCTTCAGCCTGTCTCCCCAGCAATACTCATCCAAACAAGCCCCCTACACGGCCTTTCTTCTATCTGATCTGTACTGAGCTGACTTAGTCTGTAGTTCTGGTTTATCAGATGATTATAGGTGTTACCACCACCTCAGAAAGAGATACACCCGGGAGGCCCTCAGGCTGCACCACTCTGTTAGCTCCCACCACCTGATTCTAATGCACAAGAACCTCTGACCTTCCTGAGCTCCCATTCTCTCACTTTATGGATATTTTTTATATCCTTCGGTCTCTGCCTTAGCCCCCCTCTAGCGACCAAACAGGGAGAAGTCTTTGGGTACAGCTGTTGCTAAGGCTCTTCAGCCAGCTTCACGGCCAGCCTCTGGCACAGTCCTCCCTGCTGGCTTACTCAGTCCTCCCTGCTGGCTCACTCAGTCCTCCCTGCTGGCTCACTCAGTCCTCCCTGCTGGCTCACTCAGTCCTCCCTGCTGGTTTACTCAGTCCTCCCTGCTGGCTTACTCAGTCCTCCCTGCTGGCTTACTCAGTCCTCCCTGCTGGCTTACTCAGAACACGCTCTGATCCCTGGTTACCGATTTCCCACTCAAATACCACAGGCTTCTGCTCCAATTCTCTCCTTCTCCTTACTTCAGATTATCGCTATTCTTGTGGTTTACTAAAGTGGTAATTTACATGAAAGGTTTTAATGATTATTTATAAATCCCAGAGACATGCTGAGAACTGTAGAATACAGTTACTACAGCCAGGGATATTACTTTTTGTTTGGTTGGTTGGTTGGTTTTTGGTTTTTGGAGACAAGATTTCTCTGTGTAGCCCTGGCTGTCCTGGAACTCACTCTGTAGACCAGGCTGGCCTCAAACTCAGAAATCCACCTGCCTCTGCCTCCCAAGTGCTGGGATTACAGGCGTGCGCCACCACGCCCGGCGGATATTACGTTAATGTGTAAATGGACATATGGTGTCAGCTATTACAGGCAGTGTAGCTCTAGCACATAGCAGGTTGCTGTTCGTGTCTGTTGCCTCTCTACTCATTCAAGCAGGGTTGCGAAGCCACAAAGTCTTACCTGCCTCTGTTCTAAAACAGTTCTTCATTTTTCGTATGGCAAGCATCCCAACCTTGTTCCTACGACCACCTTGTCATCTGCCACTTTCATGTCTGTCACAGGGCTCGTCCAGTGAGCGGGTGACACAGCCGGTCCCTTTCTCCCTGCACTCCACACTTACCCTTTCCCTCAACAATCCCACAGTTTCTCCCCATGTCCCTTAATGTTCTCAGTCACACCAATCACTGAGCATAAAGGTTCCATGGCTCAATGTTCAGTTCCTTAGTCTTTGCCACAGTCTCGTGCCTTTAACCATACCTACTATGGTCTGGATGCAAAGTGTCCCCCCAAAGGCTCAGGTACTGGAGGCCTGGTTCCCAGATGCTGGGGCTACTGGGGGAGACGGTGACATTCTCAGCTGTGGGTCCAGCTGGAGGAAGTGAGTCACTGCAAGCATGTGACTCTCTCTTTCTGCTTCCTGTCACCATGAGGTGAGCAGCCTTGCCACCTGTTCCCAGCTCCATGATGTTCTGCTTCACAATGGCTCGAGGAGCAACAGAGCAAGGACGATAGACTACAATCTCTACATTAGAAATAAAATACATCTTCCCTCTTTTCAACTTATTTATATCAGAAATTCTGTCATATTGAGTAAAAACTGGCCAATGCCCCATCTTTCTGATAACTCCTGAGCTTGCATTTCCAGTCAAACCTTTGTCTTGAATACTAGTCTCTCCTGATGTATTTAAACAGGCATCTCAACTATAACTAAACCCAACTCTGCTTCATGTGTCACCGACCGGCACACCTGCCTTCAGTCTGCCAGCAAATCATTTCTCGAACATGACTGCTCCTTACTGCACAGAGCCCTTACCATGGCTTTACTTCTATTGCTTACAGCAGCCCACAGCCAATCATAGTCCGGCACAGATGGGAAACTGCAGAAAGGATTCATCAGTTCTCAGACACACTTCTGAACGGTGCAATCCACTCTCAAGCCGTCCAGCTCTGTCCAGCCTGGGCATGCGTCACCCTCTGTGTAGCAGGCCCTGTGTTTACCACAGGCATTTAGCCACGATCTGGACTGTCAGCTCGGTTGCCACAGCGCTGCCAATGCGATGCTTCTGGCTCGCGTGGCAATGCCTCTATCATTCTCCTTGCTTCATCTCACCATGCAGACATCTTATCACCTCAAACCCCGTAAGGAGATGGACATACAATCTATATTCTTAAATAGGCAGAGACCAATTCATGTAACTTTTATTCTAGCATAATGCTATTTATTGTCCGATTTTGTTACTGTTAATAACCTCTTACAGTGCCTACTTTGTTAAGTAATTTTACCATGTACACATATATGAAGGGAAAAAGGCACACTATATAAAGAACCTGGTACTATCCAAGGTCCCAGGTGTTCATGGAGCCCTTGGATTATATCCCTGGGAATAATAAAGGGCTAGGGTACTTCCGTCTCTCTGACTCCACCTTTGGTCTTACAGTCAGCCTGAACACCTTAAATCAGGTCCTGTCACTCTTCAGATTAAAGCACTCTGACCATCTCCTCCTTCCTGTGGAGACGCCAGTCTTTACTAGCATCCACTAGATTTCTAGCTTCACTCCTCCCTCCCGTCTTCTGCTCAAATCCAGTGGCTTCTTGCGAGTCCTCTGACACTACTGTTCTCTAGGTGTCTGCGTGTGCTGTACACTTGCCCTTTGACAGCAGAGGCTGCCCTGCAGGCCTTCAATATCACTTCAGCCCATTCTCTAGGACACGATTTCTTACTATAAAACTGTCTAAGTTCCTCTCCCAGCACGGCCCACCCCTGCCCTGCTTTACTTTTCTTCTTAGTAACCATTACCATCTAACTGGATTTACTTCCACTTTTAAGCAGATCACTTTCTTATCCCCATCTTACTGCAGGGGAATGTTCACCCCTTTAGATCAAGGACTCAGACTACCCCTGGTTCTTAGAATCACCCCACCATGAAAAACAGGCTGTGGGTCTGTTGCATGAAACCTAACAGTGCAACTCTTCATGGGGTCAGAGGGGCAATATGAGACAGGGTTTCTCTGTGTAATAGCTCTGGCTGTCCTGGAATTCTCTATGTAGACCAGGCTAGCCTCTAAGTTACAGAGAACTGCCTGCCTCTGCCTCCCGAGTACTAGGATTATAGGCTTGTGCCGACACATCACATGCAGCTCTGGACAACACAACTCTTAAATCCTAACGCGTTAAACCCTAATTTAGCTAAGCAAACTGGGACTCAGTGGTGGTTAGCTTTAGCTGTCAACTAGACACAAGAAGGAAGCACCTGGGAAGAAAGTCTCAGCCAGGAATTGTCTAGGTTCGGTTGGCCTGTGGACATGCCTACGGGGGATGCCTCAACTGGGTCAGCTGGAAGGGAAAGCCCCACCCTGTGGGCAGCACTGTTTCAGGAGCGCTGGGCCCTGACAGAGTGGAGAGGAGATGAAGCTGAGCACGGCACGTGCATTAATCCAGTGCTCTCTGCTCTTGACTGTAAAGTGACCTGCCCCACTGCAATACGACTAGCTGCTTCAAGTCCCTGCCGCCATCACTTCTCCACGATGGCAGACTGGAGAGCTCAGTCTTTCTCCCTCGAGTTATTCTGTCCCCGAAATAGTAAAGGAAGAATCTATAAGCCCCAATCTCTGGGACTGGGAAATAACATCCCCAGTCTCACAGTGAAAATCCTTGATCTTACAGTCAATTTGCTCTACAGAATGTGCCCAGCATCCTTCATTCCTCCTCGCCCTGTGGCAGTTCTCTTCCACGTCTTCCTGGGGTCCTATAGGAAGACATTACCTTACTGTAGGAGGAGTGAAACCTTTCTGCTTGGCAGAATGCTGTGTGTGCAAGGTACACTCACTAGAACTGCTGTGAAAATACAATTAACCAACACACAGCTAATGTGTGTAGACAAACACAGACACACTTCTTCATCAAATCAACCTATGCTGAAACAGCGAGAACCTGGGACATTTAACTTTATTATCACTACAACGCTTAATGAACAAGTGTATTTTCTCATTAAACTCCCTTAACCTAAAAGGACAGTGGTACAGGCTCTTGCATACTGCCATAAGCCTATAAGTCTGAGAGAAACCAGTTCAGGCTACAAAGTGTATCAATAAACAAAAATCTTAAGAAACACTACCTTTGGAAGGTAAAGGGATGCTGGTGTGAAGTCTTGGGCGTCTCCGATCCCACTTACTTCTGCCAACTGTCTGGACTTGGACAGGTTAATTTAGACTCTGTGCCTCAGTTTCTTTATCTGCAAATCAGAGATGACACTTGTCAGGGTTGTTGCAAAGATTTTAAAAAGGAACATCATTAGGCACAATATCTGACATGAAAACAGCCAGCTGTTACTGTAACATAAAAACCAGCATACCACTGATAGTGCTTCGGGAAGTGCCAACGCCCGGATCTCTAGAGTGAGCAGTGTTACTCAGTCGTTGATAGTACACATTTAATTACATTGCTCAGCCAATTCTAGAGTCTGTGGAACGCTGCTAGGACAATTGTCTTCTCCCTAAGACAGTTGTTGGGAAATCCGGAGAGAAACCAACTGCTTTTTAACGACGCGTGTCAAATGTGAAAGTTCATGATCACCTGAGGCCTAAGCACAAAGTGTGCAAATCTTTTGCTCCGGGGATACCCTGGGCAGTGTGACAGTCTGGGCAGATCACATGCACCTCCACAGCGCCCACGCACGCCCCGGCTGCGTACTCCTCGTGACCCGCTAAGGACTTGACAATTCCTAACTATGCTCTGCATCCCGGCCTGGGAAGGACGTCGCCATCCGGCTGGGACATGGACTGCCGGAGACTCCCGAACACCCGCGAGCATCCTCCGCGCAACCTCCCAGGCCTGACTCGGGCCCTCCTGCCAGCATCGCTCGCGGGGAAGCCGCTCGGACCCGCGCCGGGCTCCACAGCCCCTCAGAGCAGCTGTCACTGGCTCCCGCCCAGCTGCTGCCCATGGCCCCGGCCCTGGTACCTGCGCCCGCGGCGGCAGTGATGGCAGCAGCTCCTCCTCTCCAGCAGCGGCGGGCGGGGCGCAGACGGCCACAGAGGTGGAGCTCGCGAGGGCAGAGCGGCCTCGCGTCCCTCGGCGGCGCGCCCCCTGCAGGCAGGAGGCTGGCACAGCGGCTCGGCCTCTCGCCAGCATCTCGCGCACATTTAAAATATTCGTCCCATTCCCTCCACTAAGTAGAAATTTAAAAGGCAGAAACAAATATTTTAACTGCCACGCGCATTAATTTATTAGTTTCCGGCTGCAGGAGAGATGTTTAAAATCTGAATCCACAAGTTAGCAAATAATGGCTGACAAGTCTACTCTAAGATATAATCCTGCAGAGTTATCATTTGGATTGAATGCTTATACTCCACTTATAAGGGTTCCTTGACTTGCTATGACATGTGAAAATGATGACACACCCATGTACTGGAACATTCTTTTACACAGCTTCTTGTCTCTCTCTCTCTCCCTCTCTCTTTTTTTTCTGTTTATCAACGCCAGTCATACAGCCAAGATGACTTCTTTTAGACACTGTTCTCCGAATTCTAGTATCATCCACCTCAGTAGATGACCCTGTAGGGTGTCGTCTGTTCAAGAATGCCATCTAAGTGTCCCCCTAACCCCACCCCACCCCCCAACAATGTCAAATAGATGTTTAGGATTATTGCCTGACTTGAGAAAATCTCACATTTATTTCATTTAAGAATTATAAGAAGGCTGGAGAGATAGCTCAGTTGGTAAAGGACCTGCATTGCAAGCATAAGGACCTGAGGTCATCCCAGAACCCACATAAAAGCCAAGCATGCTGGCTAAGTGTGGTAATCCCAGTTTTGGCTAGTGGGAGATAGCTGGATCTCAGGGGTACCTGTGGCCAGCCAGCCTGCCAGCCTGGGATATTCATGGAGCCCTGGGCCTCAGTGAGAGTCCTGTCTCAAAAAATCAAGATGGTTGGCTTTTAAGGTACGTGACCTTAGGCTGACCTCTGGTCTCCACATGCAAGTGCATGTAAGTATTTGCACACTCATGTTTGTGCATGCATATGCTCGTGCACATATCCACACAGAGGCCACACACAGAGGCACGCACACACATACATGTACTGATCCTAAGACACCAGGGCAGGGTGAGCTCAGCAATCCCCAGGGCTGCCAATCATCTTAGGCTATTTAACATTTACTTGTGCAGTGACTGATCATAAATATTCTGTAAAGTGGGGATACATTAATCAATTTGTCAGTGACTGAGTACATAATAGCTTCATATATGCCCATGCACTGTCTCAAATCATTGAGTAATTTAAATGGTAATTCTATTCTTATAATTTATTCTTCCCTGGTTGGTGTATCAAACAACTTGAGAGCTTATTGATTGCTTGTACTCTAATTTCTCTCTTCTTCTTCGTGACTTATGGCTTCTGTTCAACAGGGAAAATTTAAGGACTGTGAGGCAGCATTTTTCTTCCTCTGAGGAGATTAAGGAAATGGACTGTGAGTTGCCTGAGCTCTCTGACTCCTTGTCCCCATGTTTGGGTACTTGACACGGCGGCGGAGACTGAACGTCATCATAGATGACACTTTTATAGCCCAGCAATATCTTGATACTTAATGGGGGTGACCATATATCACAAGATCATATCCTCCTAAATGTAAAGTAAGAGTCTCCTAGTGTTCTCTGGCTTACTTGAGCCCCAGAATGCAGCTCCCTCCCCCCCCCCCCCCCCCCCCCCCCCCCCCCAGGCGCTGACTCCCCAGGAAGATTTCCTGAGGAAGTCTGAAGAGAAAGAGGCAGCAACCTTAATCACTGGGGGCTGAAACAACTTCACAAACTTGTGTGAACTCACTTCCAGAATCCCTCCAGAGGCTTGGAAGGGGTCTGTATAGGAGAGGGCTGCACCTCAGATTCATGTTGTCATGGCCACAAACCACCACGAATCTAATTGTGTAAGCAATTGCATTAGTCATTTTACAGGACAGGAAGGCCAGCAGCCACCCTGCTAAAATCCAAGTGCTACATTGCCTTTAGAGGCTCCTCAGAGACGCATTCTCCCTAACTCACTCAGCTTCTAAAGCACCTCTGCCCCCTAGCTGTGGCCATTCCTCCATTCGGTGCCTTTTCTCTTCCCTGGATTTCGCCTCCACGCGGGCATCTTCTCTAACTTTGTCTCCTATCTTATAACACCCCTGTGCTTTCGTGGAAGACACTTAGATACTCCAGAGTGATCTCCTCATCTCAGGACCTTCCTTTGGATGACCACTCTTGCAAAGCCCCCTCCCCTGTAGTGACACTGTCTACATGATGCCCAGAGTCACCCAGGACATCACCAGGAGGTGCCCTGGAGGGCCTGGAGAACATTATCTTGATCACATCAACTGAAGTAGGAAGATCCGTCCTATGTGGGTGACACCATTCCCTGCTGTGACCTTGGCTTGTGTAAACAGGGACAGCAACTGAGCAGAAGCAGGCATCTGTCCCCTTCCTAGCTGTGGATACACTCTGACCGGCTGTCCCAAGTGTTTATGGCCGTGGCTTCCCTGAAGAGATGAACTGTGCCCTGAACTGTGAGCTAAAACTAAGCTTTTTATTCCACACGCTTTCTTTGTTGTTACTTGATCACAGCAACAGAAAAAGAAACTAAGACACTACACAAAGTTGCATGTGTGTAGGCTCTGGAAATTGTGAATAGGTAGACATTTAAAGGCTCCCATCTTGTTTATTACAAGTGCCTGATCTTAGACTTTAATCAGGAAAATGTCCCTCTTTGTCTTCGTCACCACAGATACATTTGGCTATAAGTTCCCACTGGGATAAGATAATGAAATAAAGGAGCCTTTTCCATTGAGAAAAGACAGCAGCGATGTGTTTGGGTAAACATTTATTCTGAGACTCAATATTTACTCTTCGGAGTTAGAGGACACCACGTGTGTGGCCCCTGTGGTGATAGCTTGAACTCTCAGCACTTCCACAAGAGGGAGGGCACGTGGACTATATTCAGGATTATTTGCTTAGTGGTGCCCTAGCAGCACAGTCTAATCACCCCAGGAACTTTAAAATCACCTGTGCCCAGTCAAGACTAATTCAAAGTTGTACTAAAGCAGAGTGTGGGTGGCTGTGTTTCTGCTGCTCCAGTTTCCAAATGCATAACCAGGACTGGGTGGAGAACACTTCATTAGGTATGAGCAAGGCAACGACAGAGGATTGCTCAGGACTGGAAACGCAAGTCTAGGCTGTGCTGAGCAAACCTTCCTACATGGTCTCAGAAAATGCAGACGACTTTTAGAAACACGAAGGGGGGACTGATCTGAAGAATACAACCCTCTGGTCAGAACCAGTTCTCTGTGCAGAAAGAGATGTGTTCAGAATGGGGAGGTGTTTTTTAAAACACTCAGGACTTGTAAAGAAAGAGGTCCATCCTAATGCAGGACTGGCAGTGCATGCCTTTAATCCCAGCTCTCGGGAGGCAAAGGCAGATGGGACCTCTGTGAGCTTGAAGCCAGCCTGGTCTACAGTTGTATGGCAGCCACAGCTACATAAAGAGACCCTGGCCGGGCGGTGGTGGCGCACACTTGGGAGGCAGAGGCAGGCAGATTTCTGAGTTTAAGGCCAGCCTGGTCTACAGAGTGAGTTCCAGGACAGCCAAGGCTACACAGAGAAACCCTGTCTTGAAAAGAAGAGAGAGAGAGAGAGAAAGAGAGAGAGAGAGAGAGGGAAAGGAGAGGAGAGGAGAGAGAGAGAGAGGGGGGGGAAAGGAGAGGAGAGGAGAGGAGAGGAGAGAGAGAGAGAGAGAGAGAGAGAGAGAGAGAGAGAGAGAGAGAGAGAGAGAGAGAGAGAGAGAGAGACCCTGTAGCCACGGTCCAAGTCTTTTTTGGTTTTTGTAGTACTATATATTGACCAGGAGAGGGAGACATGCTCCTGAGAAGTGTAGCTCCCACAGGTCTCAGGTCTGGCAACAATGAATCAGGTGCAAAGGTTCCTTGGTCTCAGACAGAACCACAGACTGAGCAGACAGAAAGCCATTCTGTATATAGCACATATTCATCGGCACTGGGTTAGATCAATCTCCATCCCCCAACACTTTGAAACACTTAAACCACAAGAAAAATATATGTTTCCAGGCAACATGGGTTTTCTTTTTCAAAACTGAGGAAAAATTCAAAGCCAAGAGAATAACATTTTCTTCCAAGAACCAGCACAACTAGAAAGTGTCGCAAGCCAAACTTTCAAAATAAGAGTTCTTTCCCTCGTTAATTACAAAATAAACATCTCCCAACCTGATTTTTTTTTTTTTTTTTTTTTTTTTTTTAATTAGAAGAATGAAGCTGAAAGCCTGGGAAGGAGAAGATTGTTTTTCTTTGCCAAGCCAGAACCATCCAGAACCACCTAGGACCACCCAGAACCATCCGGACTTTCACTCAGAGGAAATGAGCTTTCCACAGGAACACAGATGGTATCTAGCACTAAATTATTTCCCTCCCACAGCTGCACACCAGCCACCACCCTGCAAATCCTGCTCCGGTGACTGTGCCACTGGGCCGTGCCGCTGGGCCGTGCCGCTGGGCCGTTCGAGGGCGGAATTATACTCGTGGATCAGATAAAGGGTTTGTTCCGGGAGCTGCCTTATGCCGCTGTGCCAGCTGCTCAGGGATGGTTTAGAGAGGAGTGTTGGAGGATTAATAACCAACTACTGGCTGCCAAAAATTCATTTGACCCCAAACCTGCTGGCCTGAGTTTAATCCCCAGGGCTTGTTAAGTCCGGGCACAGAAAAAGCTAAAGATGCCCACTGGACCCCCAAAGCCTGGGGACGTCTGCTCAGTCCACGTGGTGAGCAGCTCAGAACATTCCAGTCCTCTGTGTTGTTAGAGGGTTCACTTCAACCCAAGCGTGAAGCTGAGCTCGCCCCAGGGACTCCCACAGGACTGAAAATTTACTGCAGAGCAGCCTTGTCTCTCATCGTAATCTCAAAACAAACTCCCAGTGATCATTACATCATTACGCAGAAGCAAAGACATTCTTTAGTCCTGCCCAAGCTGGCCTCTGCCCTGCCGTCCTTTCAAAATGTTGGTCTTTTGTTGCATTTCCAACTTTACAATACTGTGACCTCACTATCGGGGTGAAGCCAAGGGCTGTTCACCTGAAAGTCAGAAGAGCACCAGGCTCTCACCACTTCTTCTGCACAAGTGGACTGAGACGTCCTCAGAACCCATGTTCCTAGCCAGGAAGAATGGAACCTCTGACTGGTTTATAGGGGAAAATGGGTCGAGACTGAGTGACAACTCTCAGCCTACATATTTGCTGCCCCAACCTGTTGCTCATATCCAGAATGTGACCCTTAACAGTGACAGCAGATTTTTTTAAGAACCCCAAAAATACCAGGCAGTGGTGACACACATCTTTAATCCCAGCACTTGGGAGTCAGAGGCAGGCAGATTTCTGAGTTAGAGGCCATCCTGGTCTACAGAGTGAGCTCCAGGACAGCCAGGGCTATACAGAGAAACCCTGTCTCGAAAAACAAAACAAAACAAAAGAACCCCAAAGATGTACACTGGGTACATCCTCTAGCTCACAAGGAAAGATTATGAGATAGGTTAAAAACTAGGATGGTTTTGTTTGTATTGTCTCCAAATCCACATGTTGAAATTCAATCACCAGTGTGACGATATCAAAAGGTCAGACATTTAGGGAATGATCAAGTCACGGAGGCAGAGGCCCCTGGATTAAACAGTTACCTTACAGAAGAGCTTGAGGGGCAAGTTCCTCCCTTCTGGCAGGTTCTTCAGCAGTATGCGGATGGGGAGAGAGAACACCCTGTAGTATATGGTATCGGGGCTCCCGCCCTCCAGATCTGTGGGGAAGATATGTGTGTGTTTCTTTTGTTTTATAAATTATCCTGCCTCAGGGATTTTCTTATATTAAAGAAAAACTTCTCAGCAAAGTACAACTGTACCTCAATAAAGGTTGGGGCACATATGAGACTCGAAAGCACATGCATGCAGTAACTGGTCATAGCTTTTTCTAAGTTAATGCAGCACATTTTAATACAATGTGGTAGCATAGCACACCTTTGCCTTGACATTTTTGGCTTTCGAAGACAGGAACAAGGTTATCCCAAGAGAGGCACTCTCCACTGTGTCTCCCATAGCCAATCTCTGCCTGGTTGGCATGGCACACACTGCTCCTGAGGCAGGGGGATAACTAAAAAGCATCCAGGAAAGTCCAGGTGCTCCTGGCCCTGAGGTTTGTATGGGTGTCTTCTAGTTTTGTAAGTAGGATCCTTTACTTCCGGGCTTTCTCACCAAAGCTTGAAACCCGTTTGGTTCTCCACAAATTTAGGTCATAACTTTTCTTAAACTAACTTTGGGGGTGATCTTAGCTTCATCTCTAACTGGAATGGCTAACATAAAGTTTGCCTAACTGCTCACAAGAGGATGCTCACAGGCTGTGCGTTCCAGCAGCACACCAGTCGGACCACAATGCAGCAGTGGGAGCTGTGTGGGAGATGTCTACCCCGCAGACAAAGCACTCCCTGCCTCCTCCACAGGAGTCCACTGATCAGACAGTGGCTGGCCACAGTTAATCAGCTTCCTTTTTCTTTTACTCCAATTACGCCTTTGTGAAATTTCAAATTCAAGTTTACTTATGATAGTATTTTGGAACGTAGACCGAAGTTTTAAAAGAATGCAGCTGGGTGTGGTGGTACACACGTCTAGTTTCAGCACTAGGAGGCAGAGGCAGGGGGACCGCCGTGAGCACAAGACCAGAGTGATCTGTGCAGGGAGTTCCAGGTCAATTCAGGGCTACACAGAGAGACTCAGTCTAAAATTAAAATAACAACAACAAACAAACAAACCACAACAACCACCCTGGCTCTAGAAGTGCTATTGGATAATGTTGGAATGTAGTTATGTCAGGAGAAAGTACAACTGGCTGATGGGAATCTTTTTTAACAGGTACAATTAGCCCTCAGGATCCGTGGGGCCTAAAATCCACGGATGGCCACATCCTTTGTGGAAAATCACATGCCATTGCATGATGTCTTCAGGTAGCATCCCCACACATTAAAAACAAAAAAACCCTCTGGGTCACACGTTATACCCAATACAAAGCAAGCCCAATTGCAAAGCCCACTGCACTGTATTTAGGGAACGGTGCTGAAAAAGCAAAGTCCGTGCATGTTCAGGGCCTGTTCAGCCTCGATGGATGAAGGTGGAGAGGCAGCAGAATCCATGCACAGTCTGTAAATCCAGACTTCGTGAAAGGAGGGAGGGCGTATGCCGGGCATGCCCAAGGCCGCAGGGCACCCCTGAGAGCTGCCGAGAGTGTAAGCTGTAGCTTACCTGATAAGGATCTGCGCTGACTGTGGTGGAAGGGAGCTGGGATGGCAGTTGCAGGACTGGTGGGGCTCACAGTACTCGGGGACCTGTAGCAGGGCTGGCCAGCCTAGCAGTTGGGATTCAGACCCACCAAGTGATAACCACTAGCTTGATTCTGAAGTAAGACAAACTTCCAAACGCCTAGATGCTGGGGATTTGATATTTCTGGCTTTGTCCTCCTCAGTAAGGGGCAAGTGCTGTACGCAGATGAGCGCAGGTGGGAGCTCAGGGTGGAAACCACACACAGAGGCTCTATTTACTGCTGGGAAGCTGCCTTGGTGTGGCATGCACTATTTCCTTTTATCCTGTATGGACTCCCCTAATTTTAACTTAAAACCATATGTGCTGAGCCAGGCAGTGGTGGCACACGCCTTTAATCCCAACACTTAGGAGGCAGAGGCAGGTGGATTTCTGAGTTTGAGGCTAGCCTGGTCTAGAGTGAGTTCCAGGACAGTCAGGGCTATACAGAGAAACCCTGTCCTGGAAAAACAAAAAACAAAAAACTGTATGTGCTTTGTTTGAGACAGGGACTTGCTGTGTAGCCCAGGCTAGCCTTGAACTTGTGACCTTCCTGCTCAGCTTCCTGCATGCTGAAGTTTCAGACAAGCATCCCAGACCCAGCCATAACCTGAAGGTCCAGGGGAGAGCCACTTGGCTTACTTCCTAAGCACCGGTCTCTTCCCCTTCGTTGACAGTCCTTCCCTATTGCTAGTGGGTCCCCTCCCCTGCCCACTCTCTACTCTGTCTTCAGGGTCTCTCTCTTCTTGGAACCTGCCTGATGGCTGACAACAGCCCTTGGTGCCTGGTTCACCTTATACTTTTGGCATCAATTACACATCCTCTGTGCTGACTTACTCTCATATGTCAAATTGAAACATAAAATGGGGGAGGGGGGTTGGCGAGATGGCTCAGCGGGGAAGAGCACTGACTGCTCTTCCGAAGGTCTTGAGTTCAGATCCCAGAAACCACATGGTGGCTTACAACCATCCATGATGAGATCTGATGCCCTCTTCTAGTGTGTCTGAAGACAGCTACAGTGTATTATGCTGGAGCGAGCCAGCCCAGAGCGAGTGGTGCTGGAGCAAGCAGAAGTCCTGAGTTCAATTCCCAGCAGCCACATGATGGCTCACAGCCATCTGTACAGCTACAGTATACTCATACACATAAAATAAATAAATAAGTAAATAAATCTTTTTTAAAAAAAACCATATTGAGGCTAGAAGGATGGTTCAGTGGTTAAGAGAAAAAACAAGAAACATAAAGTAGACATCAGATTTTTTTTTAATCTACAAAAGCTGCAATCACATACTGTTCAATCTTCTAATTCCAATACAAATTCTGTGTTCCTGCTGTCTGAGACAGCCCCTTACGCTGTGTAGGGTTAGATGGATCCTGACTAGTCTTTAAGTATGACAGTTGATAAGCTTCCATTTGACTCTGATGGTGATCCCAGCATACTGATCTACCCTGGGGGTGACACAGAATATCTCTGCAGAGATCCTACTACAGCCTAAAACACAAACTCATAGGCATTGATTTCTAGATATTAGAGGACTCGTAGATTCCACATTTCAAAAAAGACACAAATTTTCATTAGCAAACTCTGTATTCATCAGATTTTATATTTATTTCCTGATTAGCTAACTCAGAAAAGAACATTCGTTCTGCATACTTATCTTCCTCTCTCTATTTTGCTCTTAACTCCATACATAATCACATTAATTACTATGGTACACCTGAAGCTGTTTAAGGAAAACTATTGTGGGGAAAAAAAATACACATTTGCAAAGCTAAGAGATTTATATTTGTTATTAGTGCAGAACTATTGATTTCCAGAAGAAAAATATTCAAGTAGGTGTGATGATTATTGGGCAGAATTCAATTTTATATATTTTTATTATGTGTATGTGCCGGTGTCACGTGTGTGGGTGCCACAGTAGCCAGAAGGAGGCACTGGATCCTCTGGAGCTAGAGCTACAGCTGGTTATAAGTTATCATGTGGGTTAAGGGAACTTAGTCTTCTGCAAAAGTAGCAAGTGCTCTTAACCACAGAGCCGTTTCTCCAGGCCCAGAGTCCAGTCTTCTAATGGTGGGACAGAACCATACAGTGGAGGGACTTAGGCCGGGGCAGCCGGGTAGGTGCTTCGTGGTCAACATGGTAGTAGGAGTAAGTGAGGATGTGGATCAGAATTTTACAACCTCTTTTTGCTCTCTGGATAGGTCAAAGAAGCCATATTTTCCTGAGCTGGTGAATCTACTTTGGTGCCAAATGTATTCCTATAATGTAGAACAACTTTTAAATCCCTGCAATGCCAGAACAAAGGGCTTCACAGAGCCAGATACATCTATCTTAGAGAGAAAATAGAACAAACCTCCCATTGGCTGGTTTGAACCTGCCCACCGGCCACGTAAGCCAACTCTGTAGCTTTGGCTCCTCCACCTTTTAACCCTGAGAGTTATGGGATGCTGAAGTTAGACTGATCAACACAGGAGACCTCAATGTCAAAGAAAGAGAAGTGGATAAATGCCTGGATGGTGGTTAGCCCACCCCACCCCCCACGCCCACACGCTGGCACTGTCTTAAGACAGCCGTAAAGATGAGACTCCTTCAGAGACCTTCTTCCGTTACGGTGCCCCAGACATAGTCACCTTCAGACTTCTTCATCTTGCCTTTTCTCAGAAAATTAAAATAGTCTTTCCGCTGGAAAACAAATACGTAGAGATGTAAACTAGAGGGAGAAATTTCCATAATAACAAGAAAAAGCTCAAGTAGAGTTTGAAATATTATCAAAAGAGAAGCAAAAGGTTCCATCTGTTTAAGCAACGATTACTTTAAAGGGAACTTGTACCCTGCACGGGTCGGGGG
>JADRCD010105607.1:21831-38313 GCA_019843815.1 Montemys delectorum | reverse complement strand
TTCTCTGTGATAACTCCAGCCTGTGTCAAGTTGACACACAAAACCAGCCAGTACAATTGACCCCTTGTCAACTTGACACACAAACACATCACTATTAAGCCTCAACCCTTACTTTCTTATTCATCCCCAAGATCTAAAGTCCCATAGTCCTTACATATTAAAAGTTCAATCAATTTAAAATGGCCAATATTTTTTAAAATTCAAGGTCTCTTAAAGGTGGGCTCCACTAAAATACTTTCTTCCTTCAAGAGGGAAAAATATCAGGGCACAGTCACAATCAAAAGCAAAACCAATGTCTTGGATCCAAATCACAATCTTCTGGGCTCCTCTAAGGGCTTTGGTCACTTCTCCAGCTCTGCCCTTTGCAGCACACACCTTGTCTTCTAGGCTCCAGATGCCTGTACTCCACTACTGCTGCTGTTCTTAGTGATCATTCATGGTACTGGCATCACTAAAACACCATCTTCCGCTGTAACTAGGCTTCACCAATAGCCTCTCATAGACTGTCTTCATGGTGCCAAGCCTCAACTCCTTTGCATGACCCCTTCAGTCCTGGGCCATCAATTGCAACTGAGGCTGCACCTTCACCAATGGCCTCCCATGGCCTCTCACTGTGCTGAGCCTCAGCTGCTCTTCATGACCCCTTCATGCCTTCAAAACCAGTACCACCTGGATGACTCTTACACATTACCAAGTCCTGCTGCAGCACAAGGTACAACCTTGGCTATCTCTGGAACACAACCTCTTTGTGCTCTCAGAAAACACTTCCCAGAAGATGTCACCTCAATGATGCTGGTCTCTTCTTAATCACCGCTAATTTCTTAGCTCCAGCTAGCCAGCATCAATAATCCCAGTAATGCAAAGTTTTCACTTTAGTATTTCTGGTATCTTGTTAATCACAGCTGATACTTCAGCCCCAGCTAACCAGAACCACAGAATCTTCACAATCAAAACAACATGGCCCTGATAAGAGTCTTTAATCTTCCCTCTGAAATTTCACAAGCCAGGCCTCCATCTCTGCACTGTTCTCAACATGATCTTCCAAGCTCCTACAGAATATCCCACAGAGTTCTTAAGAATCAGTGGCTCTTCTAGCTCAAAGTTCCAAAGTCCTTCCACAGTCCTCCCCAAAACATAGTCAGGTTGTCACAGGAATACCCCACTATGCTGGTATCAATTTGTCTTAGTCAGGGTTTCTATTCCTGCACAAACATCATGACCAAGAAGCAAGTTGGGGAGGAAAGGGTTTATTCAGCTTACTTCCACATGGCTGTTCATCACCAGAGGAAGTCAGGACTGGAACTCAAGCAGGTCAGGAAGCAGGAGCTGATGCAGAGGCCATGGAGGGATGTTCCTTACTGGCTTGCTTCCCCTGGCTTCCTCAGCCTGCTCTCTTATAGAACCCAAGACTTCCAGCCCAGGGATGGCACCACCCACAATGGGCCCTGCCCCCTTGATGACTAATTGAGAAAATGTCCCACAGCTGAGTCTCATGGAGGCACTTCCCCAACTGAAGCTCCCTTCTCTGTGATAACTCCAGCCTGTGTCAAGTTGACACACAAAACCAGCCAGTACAACATACAATATCAATAATGATTAAAGAAATAGAGGCCATGAATTTGAGAAAGAGTGGGGGGGGGTATGGGTATAGCTGGAAGAAGAAAAGAGGGAAAAATAACATAATTTGATTTTTATTTTTTCAAGGAAATATATTTGTAAAGGCCTCCAGACTAGCAACTCTATGATATTCTATTCCAAGAGAGCCTCTCCTGGTATATGTAATAGCATTGCCCTCCACCTGAAGTCCCGACCTATGAAGGTGGAATAGCCTTCTTCCTAAGACATAAAAAAGAATTAGATGAACACTGTAAGACCAGTAAGAGATGTGAAAATACATCAAGCAAAGATGTAAATATCTCACTAAACAAAATGAATCAAACATAAAAAAACAAACACATTTCATTTGAATTATCTAGAATTCTACACTGGAATGAAGTATCTTCAAAAATATCATACCATGAACTCTTGAATACTGAATAACAAACTGTAGGATGCAAACATTTTTCCTTGTTAAAAGGAAAAGTCTGTGTTAGGTCTCCTTAGAATTAAGCTGTTGTCTCTTAAGGCACTGCATTTTGTAGTGGATTAAAGCCAGTGAGGTAGACAACACAAGCTGGTGAGACAGGAGATGGTGTATAAACTAGAGGGGAGAGGGTGGGCAAGGCGAGAGCGGGAGAACAAGAGAAGTTTCTTGGAGACTATTTCTAAAGCACATGGATGAGTCTGCATCAGTCTCAGAGTAACACTGTAACTTTAAAGGAAAAAAAAAGGGTGAAGAAGGGAACAGACTAAAAAGAAAGTGAGCCCCTATTTTCAGGAATACTGAATAACTGCTTTGCTCTTCATCCTTTAGCTGTTATGTTGCGTCCTAATCTCTGGTTACTGAAAGGTCAAAGTATGTGACTATTTCATCTAAAAAGATTAAAGGCTCATTTTTTCTGATGAAGTCTGGCTTGGTAGAGTCCACTAGAAAACAATCTAAAGAGAAACAGAAAGCTTTCAGGAAACAAATCAAATTTCAACTTGCACATGAGCATCAAAATGGATAGAGAGATAAAAGCCTACAGAACGCACTGGGAAAACATGGGAAGAGCCTCAAGCTGAGGAGAATGGCTAGCTGTACAGAAGATGATGGCCTGTGTTAAAGTTGAGTCTAACTGAAAATCCTTGGCAGGAGCAAGACTGTACAGGACAGCACACTGGGAAAAGAACAGATGAAGGTGGCTTTAAGACTCAAGAGCTACCGTAGGAGAAGGAAAGATCCACCCAGGGTGGCTCTCCATGCTTTCACCATGACTGCCCCCACCCCCACCCCCACCCCCGTGAGCACACTGATGTTCTGGACTTCCTCCTTCTTGCCCTCTCTATATTGTACAATTTGTTGTACTGGAATCTCGGTGCTTATACTCTTCTGTAAGATCCTTTTGTTCCTCAGGGCTACAGAGCAGAGAGTGACCCACACTAACTGCATGCAGTTGACACATCATCCCTGCTAAAGCACGTGCATCTTTCATAGGCCACAATTTGTTTAATACTACCAATGTACTAGTGGAAATTTTAGGGTTTCCCTTGCTCGCTCGCTCTCTCTCCCTCTCTCTCTCTCCCTCTCTCTCTCTCCCTCTCTCTCTCTCTCTCTCTCTCTCTCTCCCTCTCTCTCCCCCCTCTCATCCATTCTCTCTCACATTTTATTAATAGCACTGACCTAATTATTTATGTATATTCTCCAAGTACAAATTTTCAAAGTTCCTTTCCAAGATATATACTCTTAGTTGTAAGGTGTAATATAACCAATGGGTTTTTTGTCTCCTTTTTTTTTTTTAAAGAGATAATAAATTATACCATTTTTCCCTTTCCTTTCCTTTCCTATCCTATCCCTAACACCTCTTGCTTGCTTTCAAATTCATGACCTCTTTTTAAAATTATGTTCATACATATATGACTATATACTTATATTCTGAAATAGAGCCTTCTCAGTCTGTACAATGTCACTCATATTTGTATTTTCAAGGATGATCATTTGGCATTGGATAACCAATGGGTACGCTCTTCCCTGAGGAAGACTACTTTTCTCCCAGCATGCCTTAGGTACTTGTAGTTCTTTGTGTAGGGTTGAGGTCTCATGGGCTTTCCCCATGCACTGCTGCTGTCCTTGTTTAGCTCATGTGTAGGTTGAGGTCTCATGGGCTTTCCCCATCCACTGCTGCTGTCCTTGTTCAGCTCATGTGTAGGCAATCACATTGGTGAGTCTTTAGAGGTATAGCTTTGAATATTACTAGGAGAGACAATCAATCCCACAGGAAACTCACTCATCTCCTGGCACATATAATGAATATATTAAAAACGTAACTAAACAAGCCAGGTGTAGGAGATGAGACCAGTATAGTACTCTACACAATAATGGAAGGCTTGAATTACACTGAGGTTAGTGAGAAGTGCCTAGATGTGAGATGAGCCTTAAAGCTACAAAGACAGCAACAGTCAATAATGACTGTTGTTTAAGTGTCTGCTTGAGCAGTGTATGTTGATAAACAAGCCATGTACAGGAAGAAGAAGGAAAAATGAAGTTATCTTAGGTCTTATTTAAGTTAATTCTTTTCTGAGATAGAATCTTGCTGTGGTGGCTGGATGACTGGAACTCACTATGTAGCCCAGGCTGGGCTTGAACAAACCCCAGTCTTCCTGTGCTTGGCTCCGAAGCCAGCAGAGCACCTCTACACCTGGCCATCAGTGAGTTTGTTAATAATAAGGAGTGATTCAGAAGCTTAAGATTAAGTCTGCTATTATGGGGCTAACATCACTCGGATTCTAATGCCTTACCTTCTGCTTTCTTCTTTCCTGCTTTATCAGAATCCTGGTCCTAAAAACATAAGCAGGATAAAGCACAGTTATTAAAGGAGAGCCCATCTCTAAGATGACTGCCATTTCAGTTGAAAACCTAAAATTAAATTCTAAATTTACTTATCAACATAATATTTTTTGCAAATATGAAAATGTTTTTAAAAATCTCTGGCATGTATATTTCACATAAATTTCTTAGGAAGTCTAAAATGCAATAAAAACTATTACAATAATTAATAAAAGACAAAATAAATGTGAGATTTAAAAAAAGGAATGCATTAGAAATGGTGTATTTCTGAACCACTCTCATCTGATAATAACACTCTTGGTCAACAGCTCCATTCACTCTGTGTTTCTTTAATGTTTCTACATTTTGGTGATGTCATTTGGGACATCACCAAGATAAAAGACATAAGTTATTTCAGGTTCAAAAGAACTCTGGAGTGTATTGTCAGAGCACCTCCAACTGTATTAATATACCAGTTATCTCAGTACTGGGTATTGTGGCACACACCTGTAATCCCAGTAGTTGGGATACTGAGGCAGGAAGGCCATGAGTTTGGGGTCACTCTGTCCTACAGAGTTGTTCTGAAGTACTCTGAGTACCAAGATGGGAACTCTGAACCACGATGGCTCTGAACGCGACCTTAGCTCACTTTCACCTGCCTCCACTCACACAGCCCTAAGTTTGGTCTTCAGCACTGTGACAGACAGAGGGAAAGAAGGAAATCCCTACTCTGAGTCATTTTGAGTTGCTATAAAAATACCACAACTGTGTAGATGATATTAGGGCACAAAAAACTATACCCTAAGACATGTTGGCTTGAAATGATAAGTGCTTTGAAGAAAATCAATACTGAAAAGCAAAGCCTTCCTCGGCTCTCATCCTGACTGCCTTCCTATTTCTCCCACCTCTTCACACAGCAGATCAGGAGACTGCAGCTCTGCTCTCACCACACACCACACAAACCAGACCCTGCTTCTACATGGTCAGCCATATGTCTAGAATATAACAGACTCTTATATGAGAGCTGGCCATCAAAGAAATATTCTGATCCCTTTTGTTTGATAGAGATTGTGGAGTCTACATTCAATTTCAATTCAATTCAAGAAGGAGTCTTGTCTCATACCTGACAGGAAAGAATGCTACATAGAGAGTCCAAGAAGAATTTCAAACAGATCTTATGAGTTTCTACCCCCTGTTATTATTAAGCCACACTTTTTGTGTCCAATCAGTCTTCTTCATGGGTGCCAATTCTACATCAGACCTAAGCATATGAATGAACAGTTTCCTCTGGGTTTAGGATCTTCAGTACTCTAAGTATTGAGTCGCATGAAACTGAATAAAATAAATGTGTTACACTACTCTCTTCACAATCTGGTTTCAGTTACAAGGCTGTGTCAGCCATGGCCTTTATGATGATGATGAACAGGAAAAATAATATACTTTCTACCTAAACTCAAGCAACAGAGATTCCTCCCAGTTCAGGCAGCTGTACAGACTACAGCTAAAAATGCCCAGATACACACCTAACAGATGCCCATTTTCTGCTGCCCAGATGAATACACTATTTATTCACATAGCAAAGGGATGGGCTGGCTTTTGCAAAGACAGGAGTTATAACAATGAGGGCTCTGCTCTCACATCCCTCAGGTCCTACATATCCCATGCCATCACCATAGGGGTTAAAAAATTCAAGTCCCAGCCTTAGAGGGTGTCAGATAAAGTAAGGCTAGGAATTGGTAGAGAATGGGATCCTGTACCTTGGGATGTAGGTCTGTGGGTCTACTTGAGACAGAACTTTGAACCCAGAGATTCTCAAGAGTTTTTCTCACCTAAAGAATTAGTCCTTCCACCCTTAGCAGAAAGATGTGCTCCTAAGCCCACTCTTGAAATATTGCCTCTTCTGGCTTTGACTAGGGGACATCACCCTTCATTGTCGAATAAACCAGAAGTGGCTCTCCCTGAAGAAAACACCAGGCAAGAAAACACCGTGATCCATCAGAGTCCACCACTTGCTTCCTTTAGACCTACAACCAAAATCCAGGCTAGGCAGGCTCAGCAGGCTCCTAGAGGGTAGGCAGGAAGGGTAGTCCATGAGGAGGTGCACTACACTACTAAAGAGCTTAATGAGTTTGCTAATTCATTCAAGCAGAAGTCTGAGAAACATGTTTGGGAGTGGGTTTTAAGGGTGTGGAACAACGGTGGAAGAACATAAAACTGGACCAGGCTCAGTTTATTAATATTGGCCCACTGAGTGAATAGTTTTAATATGGAAGTGTACACATTTTTAAAAGGTGTCTCCAGATATGAAATATATGAAGATTCTACTGCATTTCTGTTTGATCTATAAAAGCAGAAATTTTCTCAAAAAAAAAAAAAAAAAGAGATTCCACTAGATTGTGTCAAAAGGGAATCTTGCTCTATGAACCAATTTCCAGTCTCGAGCCAACTTGAAGATCCAGAACCCCTTGAATGAAAGGATGGCCAGATTCCACTGAGACAGGACCTTGATAAAATATTTAAGATTTTTATTGTTAGTCTTTCTCTGTCCTTCCCTAGAAGGATCCAAGGCCTTTTACAAAGATAACTGTATACTGGTAGAAAGGGGGAAAAAAAAATCAAACTTGCAGGGTCTATTGGTTCAGAACTGACAACGATCCTGGAAGACCCTAAGAAGTATTGTGTACCCCCACCCCAGTTAAAGTAGGGGCCTATCAAGGTCAGGCGATGGGAGTTTTGGTTATCAACTCATAGTGGGTCCAGGGATTTCCAAATTAATCCTTTAGTTATTTTTCCAGGTCCACAATGTATAGAAGTTAGAAGTTGGCAGAAGTCTCACATTAGTTCCCTGACCTATGAAGTGAGGGCTATTACAGTTGGAAAAAGCCAAATGGAAGACATTGGAGCTTTCTCTGTCAAAGACAATATCACATTCCAGGAAGAATTACAGAAATTATTGCAACAATCAAGGACTTGAAAAATGCAGGGTTGGTGCATCACACTATTCTATGTGGCCAGTGCAGAGGACAGATGGATGGATCATGGAGAATAACAGTTGCTTAGCAAAAATGTGTCAAGTAGTGACTGCCATTGCAGCTGCTCTATCACTTGTGATACCCTTACTTGAGCAGATCAGCATATCTTCTAGTATGTGGGATGCAACTATTGATCTAACTAACAAATGCCTTTTTTGTAACTGTCCATAAAGACCACCAGAAGCAACATTTCAGTTGGCAAGGCCAGCTGTGTATCTTCACAGTTTAAGATCCTACAGCCCCCCTGCCCCACCCCCCGCCCCATGTCATGAGTTAAGTTTGAAGATACCTTGATAGTCTCTCTCTTCCACAAAGCTTTCCATTGGTCCACTAGACTGACAAGATTATTGGACTGGTAAGCTTATGTTGATTAGACCAAGTGAACAGAAGGTAGCAATCACTTGGGACTTGACAGTAACACATGTGTACATCAAAATGAGAAATAAACCCAACCAAACTTCAAGGACCCTCTACCTCAGGAAAATTCTTAGGAAGTTAGTGGTGTGGGACATGCAGAGATATTCCTTCTAAAATCAATGATAAGTTATTGTATCTGGCTCCTCCCACCACCAAGAAAAGCACATTTAGTGGGCCTTTTTGGATTCTGGAGACAGTACATTCTTCACTTGGATGTGTTACTCTGGTCCATATACCAAGTGAGTCAGAAAGCTGCTAGCTTTGAATGGGGCCTGGAACAGGAAAAGGCTCTTCAGCAGTCCCAGGCTCCTGTGCAGGCTGCTCTACCACATGAATCACATGATCCAGTAGACCTAATAGAACTTGAAGTGGAAGTAACAGACAGGCATGCTATCTGGAGGTGAAGCACAAAAGAGAGCTTTTGAGGTTTTGGAGCAAGGCTCTACACTCATATGCAGACAAATATTGTCACTTTAAAAGATATCCCTTTGTCAGCTTTGGGGCCTTAGTTGAAACTGAACATTTGACAATGGGCCACCAAGTTAATATGCAACCTGAGCTGTCTATCATGAGCTGGGTATTATCTGACCCACCAAGCCACAAAATAGGATGTACACAGTAGTAATCCATTATCAAACACAAGTAGTTAATCCTGCCTTAGCGGATCCTGAAGGCACAAGCAAGTTACATGCCTATGGTTTCTATCCCTGATTTCTTCTGTTCCCAAGCTTGCATCTCTAGCCTCAAGAGATAGCCTTCATGCCTGGGTAAGAGAAGACTAGGGCCTGATCTACTGATGGTTCTGCACATTATGCAGGTACCACCCAGAAATGGACAGCTGCAGCATTAAAACACTGTTCTGGGACAATACTGAAAGACACTGGCAAAGGAAATCACATCTTCACGGTGGGCAGAACTTTGGGCAGTATCTATGGTCTTACATTTTGTTTGAGAGAAAAATGACCAGATGTGAATTTTTTGCTGATACATAAGCTGTAGCCAATAGATTAGCTCAATTGTCAGGACTTGGAAAGAACATTAACTAGAAAATTGCTAAGAAAGATATCTGGGGAAGAATTATGCGGACAGATCTCTGCAGCTGGGTAAAGGATGTGAAGATACTTTGACTCATATAAATGCTCATCAAAAGTGACTTCAGCAGCAGAGAAGTTCAATAATTAAGTGGATAGGATGACCCAGCCTGTGAACAGCTGGCCTCTTTCCTTGTTCATCCCTTGTCATTGCCCAAGGTGCCCATGAAAAAAGGGGCCATGGTGGCAAAGATGGAGGTTATACATGGGTTTGATGATATGAACTGCCACTCTCTAAGGCAGACCTGGATACAGCTGCTGCTAAGTGACAGATCTGGCAACAGCAGAGACCAAAACTGAGACAGATATATCACACCATTCCCTGAGATGACCAGCCAGCGACCTGGTAGCAGGTTCACTCCATTGGACCACTTCATCCATGGGACGCACAATACCATGTACTTACTGGGGTAGATACTTATTCTGGTCACTGAATTGCCTTTCCTTCATCTATACTTCTATCAAAACTACCATCTGTAGACTTACAGAATGTCTTACCAGTGTCATGGCATTCTACACAGAATTGATTCTATAGTGATTTGAAAGAAAATAGCACCCATAGGCCAATGGAAAATGGCACTATTAGAAGGTGTGGCCTTGTTGAAGGAAGTGGTACTCAAGCCTGCCCAGTGCAGCAGTCACTTCCTGCTACCTACAGACCCAGATGGAGAACTCTCAGCTACATCTCCAACACCATGCCTGTCTGCATGCCACCATGCTTCCTGCCATGGCAATAGACTAAACCTCATAAACTGTAAACCAGCCCCAATTAAATGCTTTCCTTATAAGAGTTGCCATGGTCATAATGGCTCTTTATAATAGAAACCCTAACTAAGACAGTGTCTACCTAAAGAACTTACATCACAGCCAGAGAAGTGAGACAGTGTGCTCACAATCATGGAATCTACTGCTATTACCATATTTCCCACCATCTTGAAGCACATGGCCTGATAGATGGAATGGCCTTTTGAAGGCACAGTTACAGTGCCTTACAATTAGGCAGCAATAGGATGGATAGCTTGGGGCAGGGATCTCCAGACCACGTATATGCTTTGAATCAGTGTCCAATATATGGTACAATTTTTTCTATAGCCAGGATGCATGGGTCCAGGAATCAAGGGGTGGAAAAGGGAATATTTCCATTCATTATTATACCTAGTGATCTACTAGGAAAATTCTCCCTTCCTGTTCCTGTGACCTTAAGTTCTGCTGGACTAGAAATTTTGGTTTCAGAAAGAGGTGTGCTCCTGCCAAGAAACACAACAAATATTCCACTGAACTGGAAGCTCAGACTTCCTCCTGGCCACTTTGAGCTTCTGGTGTCCTTACACCAAAGGCTAAGAAAGGAATAACACTGTTAGGAGGAGTGATTGGTCCAGGTTACCATGGGGAAGTTGGGTCACTTCTTCACAATGGAGATAAGAAAGATTATGTCTGGAGCACAGGGCATCCTTTGGAAAATTTCTTGGAGCTATCATGTCCTGTGAGTAATGAAAAACTACAACAGCCTAATCCAGGCAAGATGGCAAATGGCACAGGCCAAACAGGAATGCAGGGCTTGCCAAGGATGATAGAAACACAGGCTGGATAATAGAGGAATGTAGTTATAAACACCAGCTAAAGCCAGGTGACTGGTTTCAGAAGTGAGTTATAACTGACATGAGTATGTCTGTCATATAAGAATACATTTGTATAAGATATTTACATTCTCTTTCCTCAATTTCTTTATCATGAGATAAACATCAATTAAGAGAATATAAGTGGTTATCATATTTGAGTTTGAAATACTAAAAGAATGTCTCTCAAGGAACATTGCCACACATTCTAAACTTATAATGTGTTTGCAGTTATACATGTTAGATGTAATTATGACCTGGTTAAATATATAATACATTTATAATTGTACATGGGATAGTTATATCATGTTTTACATTATTATGACCTGGTTATTATTTTCATTTGAAATCAATCACAAAATATGGAAATATGATTTGTGTCAAGTTGACAAGGGGTGAACTTGTGATGGCTATTCTCGGTTGTCAACTTCACTACATCTGAAATTAGGTAAAACTCAAGAGGCTGGGCACACTGTGAGGGGATTTTTTTCTCAATTAAATCATTTGAAGCAGGAAGACCCACTTTTAGTCCAGATCTTTTGAGGGCAGAAGATCCAACTTTGATCTGGGTCACACTTTCTGATGGCAGCCTATGTGAAGGATATGGAGAAAGGATTCTCGCTCTCACTCTCGCTCTCGCTCTCGCTCTGCTCTGCCTGCTTGCCCTCACTGGCAAGCCCATTCCTTTACTGTCATTAGAGCCTGACTTCAGTATCTATTACATAGTGAAGATCAGCTGAGATGTCCAGGTTCATGGACTGAACAAACACTGGATTCTGGACTTTCCACTGGTCGACAGTCATTGTTGAACTAGCTGGACCAGGGCCAATAATCCAACTCTTTTGAGAAAAAATAATAAAATAATAAAAAATAATCCAACTTCTTTTGAAGAAAAAAGAGGAAATACATAAAAAATATTTATCTTTGCTAGCAACTAGGAAAATACAAATTAGAACTTTGAAAGTTTATTTTATCCTTGTCAGAATGTTAAAATCAACAAAATAACAGACAACAAATACTGATGAATGTTGGGAAAAGGGAGCCCTCATTCACTGTTGGTAGTAATGCAACCTGGTGCAGCCCCTACGGAAATGTATATAGAGTTTTTTCAGAAAGCTAAACATAACTCTACCATGCGATCCAGGTACACCATTCTGGGGCATCTGACACAAGGACTTCACATCCCACTCGTCAGACACTTGCTCAGCCATGTGCATTGCTTCTCTACTCACAATAGCGAGGAAATGGAAACAACCTAAACGTCCTTTAAGCAACAACTGGGTCATTAAAAAGTGGTGCGCACCACCGTGGAATACTATACAGCTGTAAAACTGAAACCATGAGCTTTACAGGTACAGTGGTGCGCACCACTGTGGGACACTATACAGCTGTAAAAAAATGAAATCATGAACTTTACAGGTAAATGGGTGGAGAGAAAAGGGATCACATTAAATGAAATGACTCAGAAAAACAGTCACATGTTCTCTCTATTGGAGGCTCCTAGCTCAAAATTTTCTGATGTGAGCACATAGCCTGGGGTAACCACAGAAACCAGATGAGTGAACTCTTTGCAGGATAGGGGAACTGGGAAGCTGAAGAACATCAGAGAAGCAAATACCAGGTAGAAGCAATTTAAGTAAGAAAATGAGAACGATGGGGTGTTTAGGGACACGTGGCAGGTAAACCCAGAAGGGGAATAGAAGGGTATAGGTGATCAATAGGAGGAGTGAGAAGACGGGGGCTCTCTGGGGAGTGGGCAGGGAAGTAAATGCAGAAAGAGAAGGGAAGATAAAACAACAAAAAGAATTCTAAAAAAAGGAATAAGAAATCATACTATTAACTATTTACCTTTTAAAAAATGAAAATCTTTGAATTTTTATGTAATTCTTTGAATAAATATACAAAGAAACTTTTAATAAATTGTTCTCATCTGGACTGACAACACTATACACCAAGAACCAAAGAACCACCACCTAACAAAAGCCCCATTACCAGGCAGGCAAGAGGGGTCTTCTTTTGAGTTGTTGAACAGTACTGTCCAAGAGACTCCCAAAACACACAGCCTATTGCTGTTGTCCTTGGTTGCCCTCAGTGGAAAGTCAGTCCATTTGCTTGAAGACACTGCATGCTTCTAAAATAGGGCTCAGAGACCCACGGCATGGAACTGACCTACATGCCTTCTCCTGGCTTTCATGGTGCCAGAAGGCAGCATGCATGCCTCCAAAGGAATGAGGCAAGCCAAAGCCCTATCCAACAAGGATGCCAGTAAACCACACCAATGGCCAGCATGACACTAGGGGTGTGTCAGCCACACATACCAATTAGAGAGCAGTAACCAATAGCTCTCTAATTAGACTCAATACAATCTCAACAAAAGAGGTCCCATGCCTGGCGCAAGAATCACAGCTAACTTGCTAGTCAAGTATTGTTACTGGAAGAGAATCTACAATCACCACTTTACTAGATAAGCATAATCTCTAATAACAATATTAATATTTGTCCTGTACCCACCAATAAGTGTAATCCTCACCCCTTATCAAACAAAGCTGTCTTTTAACAAAGATCATCACAGAACACCACAGGCAGTCAAAGTGCAGAGTAGTGGAGCCCAGTCCCAACGGGTACATCTACAAAACACTCCTGCACCTAAGGCTCAGGGAACATGGCTAAGAGCGGCAGAAAGATTGTAAAAGCCAGAACATAAGAGAGTTGGCTATAAAATGCCTCTCCCAGTGATGTCAGAAGCTACAGCCACTGTCTTTCTAAAATAATTGCCCAAACATTAGTTGAAGAAGACAACATCAATGGCCCCGCCAAAGCGGATTGAGAAAAACCCCATAAGGCCTCAGCCATACAAAGAACTACAAGCAATTAAGGATACCAGCAGGGTAGAAATGGTCTTATTAGGGGAAGAGCACAACTGGTTGGCCAGTACCAAATGATCGGCTCTGAAAACATACATATAGGTATCACTATACAGAATGAGCAGGTAATATTTAAGAATGTATATGTATGTACATATATATATATGAACACAATATATTAATTATTGACATAATGATTAATGACATAAGATCCAAGAATTTGATAGAGAGGAAAGAAAATTAATGGGAGGGCTTGGAGGGGGGAAAGGGAAGAAGAGAGAAATGTGATTATTTATAATCCCAAATGAAATGAGTTAAGTGATAGAAGGAAAAGAAGAAGGGAGAGAGATGGACACAGGTGGGAAAAGAAGTGTGCTGATCACAGACACTCAGGAGAATTTCTGCCCCTTTATTCTAGTAAGAAGAAGTAAAAAGAGTAATTCTCAAGAGAAATTTCTCTTAAAATTAAAGACACAAAACAATACAGCTGTTAAAGAAATGTTTTAAAAAGATACAAAGTTGTAAATCTACATTGCAGCATGCAGATATCAAAACCATATCAGAACTTAAATACTGTAGACATCACACAAATGTCTTACGTCATCAATATAACACTGTTCCTTTAGTTTGCCTTTGCTTTTAAACTTTCAGTTTGGCTTACTTTCTGAAGGGTCTGGTGCCATGCAAAGCAAATTGTTTCAGGATGTCAAGATCTTTTAAATTTTACAAATATGATTAATTTTGGAAAACATAAAGCAAATAGCCTTAACTATTAACTGAAAATAATGCTTTAAAGCTTGTATTACACTGAAATGAATATTAGCCTAAAACATCATAATGCAACATTCCTAGCTAATGGACTTGTTAAGATTCAAGACAGTATCTAGCCTAGAAAAAGTACCTTCGTTGGCTTTCCACAAAACTAAAGCAGGTCACCATGATGTGTCAGGAATAGCAATGGTAAATGTCAGAATCTTGCCTTTACATCTCATAAAAAGTTAGGAAATGCATGAACTACAAAAGAAAGGCACTATAGAGGAAACTCTAAAGCCAATAAAGTAGAAATATGAGATAGGAATGCAGAACTGTTTAAAATAACTTCTCACAGGCTGAATTTCAGTATTTTAACACAAACACTATTTTGCCACAAACACTATTTCGCAACTACAAGCTATGCTTGTAAACATAAACTACCCAGTCCATACTAGAGAGGATTATAGAATGGGAGTTACATCTAATTTGGAAGCTTATTTCAGGATATTCACATTATCATTAAATCAGAAGAAAATAAATTTATTCATAGATCAAACTAACAGAACATAAAACTAATGAAATGAGAGAAAGTGTACCTTTAAATAACTCTATTAATGATATTAATTTTCAATTCAAAAGATAGAGACTAACAAATTAGACTGAGAAACAAATAATCCACTTGCCTTCTCTTATAAATACACCTAACAACCCAAATTAGGCAACTGCCATAGTGTAAAAAATGGAAAAAGAAGTATTCCAAGTAACTGGAGTTAGTAAATGAATAAATGTCACTATGCTAATAGCTGGCAAAACAGATTTCAATCTAAAACTAGTCATATCACAGATAATGAAATGCCAAAGCAACAACAATTTAAAAAAACAAAAACAAACAAACAAACAAACAAACAAAGCCTGGCGGTGTGGCACATGCCTTTAATTCCAGCACTTGGGAGGCCAAGGCAGGCAGATTTCTGAGTTCGAGGCCAGCCTGATCTACAGAGTGAGTTCCAGGACAGCCAAGACTACACAGAGAATCCCTATCTTGGGGATGGGGGTGGGGTGGGAAACAACCAGAAACATATGAGTAAAATGACATTATGTATCGAATAGTCCTAATAGACATCCAGAGATCATCTTTCTCAGAAGCCCATGTACCTTTCTGTAAAACAGATTCAGTCAGAAAGTGGACAGTTACCCCAACTCCCCATCTTCATATTTCTTCTCATCAGCTGCTTTATGTTTGGGTTACTCCTGGTTTTCTAAAACCCAAAGGTATATTATTGGGATATCTATTTCTTTTAATGCAGGCATTTACAGGTATAAACTTTCTCTCTGAACTGCTTTTATTTTAGTCTCATACATTTTATAAATTATGTTTTCATTTGGTCCTAGGAATTTTTGATACTTTTTATTTGCCAATCCCATTCATCACTGAATAGTGTGCTCTTTCATCTCTATGCTCATATTCTATAGTTTGCTTGTTCCTTTCTAGCTCTAATCCACTATGGTCAAATGAAATACAACAAGTTATCTTGAGTCTCCTACATTTGTTAAAACTTGTTTGTGTCTCATGAGTCTAACAGAGTCACGAGCCTGAGTTGGAGGAGTTTATTCATCCAGACAAGACACCAACAATAGGGCAAACAACAATCTCACTGAAGCCCAACTTGGAGGGCAAGTGAGTTTCCCTGACTTCCTTACAGGGCATGGGTGAAGGGTTACTTATAAGAGTGTGGGTGTCAGCAAAATGGATGCCCTAGTGCGGTGTCTCACTTCACCATGCATGACCACCTCCCAGAAGCTCGTCATGGAGTCTCCCTTCCAGTAAACACCCTATATCACGTATTCTATGATGAGCATCCCGACCCTACTCTCCCCCCACCACTAGATTATCAACAGTTCATTACCATAGCCATAGACCTAGTCATCTCTGTACTATTCTACTCAGTTCTTAACGTGGATGAGATAGTTCCTATAGTAATCATGCTATGCCCAGAGGAAAAAGTTGTGCTATAGCAGCTAGCTGCAGAACAACAACAAAACTCAAGAGAGATTAATAAGCAGTTCTCAAGAGATGAAATAAAAATGGCTAATAAACAAGGAGAAAATGTTCAGCCTCATTAGCCATCAGAGACTGAAAATCAAAACTAATTCAGATTCTGTCTTGGCCCAGTCAGAATGATAGTCATTAAGAAAACAAATGAATACTATCAAGGATGTGTGCAAAAGGGAACCTTCTATACTTCTCATGGAGTGTACACTCCTCTAATTACCACGGGTAGTAACACCTTCTATACTTCTGAT